>JASDQU010013629.1:76503-90262 GCA_032191745.1 Picea mariana | reverse complement strand
TCTACATGAAGAGCAATCCTGTAATCTACATAGAACATGTAGCTTCCAAGTCATATACTATTACCAGACGACATTTAAAAATTTAAGATCACCTCTGCCTAGTATCATTCGAAGTGTTCCACATAATTAAGTCGCAAACTAACATAATATACATAGAACATGTAGCTTCCAAGTCGCATACTATTACCAGACGACATTTAGAAATCCAAGATAACCTCTGTATGTTATCATTCATAGTGTTTAATATAATCAAGTTGCAAACTAATTACAGCTGCTATATAGTCATAGTATTCTAAAACCTTCTATTGCTTCCCTCGTGTCATTATTGTACAGCATGCTTGAAATCTCGCACATTTTGAGCTCAAGAAACTGCTTATTCATATGCCCGAATTCAATAAAAAAATCTCAAATGAAAATAAAAAAGACGTTTCGAAATTCAAGATAAACTCTACATGCAATCATTCAAATTATTTAAATTATGTTTGATAACCACAGTACTCTAGAACAACCCTTCTAACGATTTCTTCATGTCATTCTCATGCTTCAAATCTCAACACGTTTTGACCTTGGGGAATTGCCTCGTCATATTCCCAAACTCATGAAGAGAAACGTTTTGACCTCAAGGAATTGCCTCATCGTATTCCCAAACTCATGAAGACTCAAGAGAATGTCTAAGTGAAAATAAAACGTTCTAATGATTCCCTCATGTCATTATTATGCAGCATGCGGGAAACCTCGCACATTCTCAGCTCAAGCAATTGCTTATTCATATGCCGGAATTCAAGAAGATATGTTAAATGAAAATTAAAGAGACATTTTGAAATTCAAGATAAACTCTACATGCAATCATTCAAATTATTTACATTTTGTTTGATGATCGCAGTATTCTAGAACCATTCTAACGATTCCTTCATGTCATTCTCATACTTCAAATTTCATACGTTTTGACCTCAAGGAATTGCCTCATCATATTCCCAAACTCATGAAGAGAATGTCACATGAAAATAAAACATACAGACATAGATCACAACCCCTGCCGATTAGCTGTTAGGTAATTCTAGGTCAAAATCAACTTAGTTCAGATGACGAGTACCACGGCTTCAAAAAACGATTCAACATTGATCTGAGGATCTCGTAGCACCGTAAGCAAATATGCAAGATTCCAGACCAAAAACAGAAGCTTGGCATTTCAAAATCATTTAGATATGTTTTGCCACACCGATGTATAATACTTCCTGCATGCCAAAGCAAAAAATAAGAACCTCAACAAGGAATCAAATCCAGTTTCTACCACTTCAATATGTTTTCTCTAATGGCCAGGAACCATGGTGCCGAAAGTGGCCCACAACACATTTCATCCTTACATAACTACGTGATTTGCACATGCTAATTACTATAACTCAAAAACAGATACATAGCATATAGCATGCAAAGTGAACTACAGCCTCAGACATTCAATAGTAGTGTCTATCATCCGTTTTTCCCTCTAGAACAAAGAAAACAGCATTTGTGTTGTCAAACATTCCCCTCTAGGACATGCAAATACCAAAAGGGACCTGCACATGTAAATACACGTGTATTCATCTGCAAGCAAATATGCACATTCGCAGTAAATCCACACAAAGAAAAACAAAGATCTCCTTGCTGAAAACTATAAGAAACAATTTCAAGGCAGGCACAAATAAACAAAGATTGTGACAGTACAAAAGGGACCCTTGGCATTTCATGTCAGCATAACTAAAATGAAGCTTCAAGATTTAGTAATGAATAATATTCAAACCAACAACCTGTTGCACCCTGTACGACACTGCATTTAAGGACATACACTTCAACAACAAGAAAATAATATATCAAAGTTGATTGACCTTTACTCTCGATTCCTATCTCCAAGTGATTATTGGAATTGATTTGACTCAATTCTTTGTTGAATATTTGATCTAAATATTCATCCTCTTTATCAGTAATATTGGGTAGAAACCATAAAGACTGATTCTTCAATTTCTCTGTGGTTGAAGATCCAATTTGATCTCAACGATCCATTATTGTTGAGCTCATATAATAGATTCATGTGATAATTCAATATCAAGAAAAAATTTATCATGAAACTTACTAGGCATAGTTATTGCTATAGTGAATTGATCTGCATATGGACTCTCCCGATGTATCATACAAAATGCATATAGGATTTCACTAATACCAATAAGCACTTCCTGGTCATTCCAGATATCGATATGCTTTCTTCTCTTGTTTATCGTTTTTCAACAAAACCTTTTAAATTTTCTGCTAGATCTGTCTGTGATCTTTCTCCCAGTGTTCTTATCCAGTGTCACTTTGTGATTCTTCAATTTCTCTGTGGTTGAAGATCCAATTTGATCTCAACGATCCATTATTGTTGAGCTCATATAATGGATTCATGTGATAATTCAATATCAAGAAAAAAAATTTCATGAAACTTACTAGGCATAGTTATTGCTATAGAGAATTGATCTGCCTATGGACTCTCCCGATGTATCATACAAAATGCATATAGGATTTCACTAATACCAATAAGCACTTCCTGGTCATTCCAGATATCGATATGCTTTCTTCTTTTGTTTATCATTTTTCAACAAAACCTTTTAAATTTTCTGTTAGATCTGTCTGTGATCCTTCTCCCAGTGTTCTTATCCAGTGTCACGTTATGATTAAAGCAGCAAGAGCTAAAGAATTAGAAGGTGGGCTTAGAAAAAATAAGGATGATCTATAGTAAGAACAATCTATTTGAACTTGAACACTATAAACCAAGTTATAGGGCATCTAATATTAGTAAGGGCTATAATATATGATGCTATTCAATTATGTTTCTACTTGATGAAACATCACAGCCCTTTGCAAAATGTTATATTACTTCAATCCATCCTACTACTTTAGTATGATATTGTCCCCATAAAAATATTATTAGAGTAAGCTTAGAAAATATGACTGACATCAGTTGTGTCATTACTCTCAAGTATTGTCAGTTATTCTATAGTGACCCTAATTTTCACAAGAAAGCATTAGAGCTATAAAAATTTAACTCCTTTGCTACACCTGTGTCTGTTTCATACCTAATCTCCATCCACCCTATTGTCTTTGTGAATCGCTCTACAGTATCATATATACAGTGTGTCACAGACTACCATCCAACTTACCACTTTATCTCATCACTGTCATCAAATCCTTCAGAATTTTATTCCCTGATTCAAATTTATCTCCAAGCATCCGTCCATCTAAACTTTCAGCTCATTGCCATGTTCATAAGTGCATCATTTTATCCACGTGTCATTGCTCCAATAATTGTTGGCATTCATGTTTTGCCAGTTCCCCCAATTTCAATTCATCAACACTACTGCAAATATTTAAATCAATTCACAATCCTTTCTCAGTGTTTTATTCATAGTTGCATCTGTGCATTTTTTGTATCCTTTGAAACATATTAATTGATTGCCTTAGCATAAGCAGATTTTAAATCAAAGGAGCCTGTGAAACAAGACATTAGAATGTTAAAGGGAATATTTGACATTTTCTAGTGGGATCTCCTTGTACAGATTCTATGCTGTCCAACAATGGAATTGCAACAACCGAATCAGTGAGAGTAGTCTATAACATTCCTAAACTCACATGGAAAATTGGAGCATTATTCATCTTCTCGCAGGTGTAATAGTTTGTATTCCTCTTATTGTGAATGTATCAACAGCTGAATTTTTGTTGCACTTACTAGGCATGGAGACTAAGATGAGGGTTCTAGATTACACAAGGCATGAAAATCAATGGTTTAGAAACATTTCAAGAACTGGTGGAAAGTGAAGTATCGATGCCAACAGATAGGCTATCAATGGTCAAATATATAACATGCAGGAAGGAACGGTATAAGGAGGGCTCTAAACCTGATGCAATATGGCTTAATGCTAATGGAATTGTCCAATGGAGATGTAAGAATATCGCAAACAGAAATCTGCTACACCTGAACGTGTCCCAGGGAAACGCATTGAGCCTTTATGAAGCCTTTAATAGGAGTCCTCACCTTTGAGAATTAACTGCAGACTCTTATGGTTCTATGCTTCTTTATTGCAGCAGAAAAGATTATTCTCACTCTTCGGTCAACACCAGCAGTAGAAAATCTCTTTTGGCAGGAAAGTGCAATGGTTGCTGTAAAACTTCTGCTGCCTCAAAAATTTGAGACGCAATACAGGAGAAGAAATTAAGGACTAAGATACTATTAAAGTATCTCAATCAATGGAGGGAATTGCCCCTCAAGGATGCTAAATGGGAAGGCCCCTTCAACATCCAGCACTCCAACTGCTTTGGGACAAAGCAATTCAAGAAGGGGCTACAGATTTCTGTACTGTTCCAACCTAAAAAAATTCCATTATCATTCTCAAAAGTAAAGATATTAAGCTTGAACACACAGATTGTGTCAAATGTGCTATGCGTAGATTAATGGCAATTTAGCCTTAGAATAGGATAAGATAAGGAATTTTGTTTAATGTCCAATGAGTGCCCACAAAGTTGGTCCATGCAACTACACAGCGGTAGTACAAAAACAACTCCTATCAATACTAAAACGAAAAGCAGAGAAAGAGCTAACTAACTTACATAGAAACACAATAAGTAGTGCAGATACAAAACCATGTCAAACATACAATGTAGATATCAAGATGTGCAGGGGCTAGAAGCAGAATGAGGAGAGAGAGATGATGGCTCTCATTCAGTCATCAATCCCGTGAAGGGACCAATGCCACTGCATGATGATTAATAGCCACCTAGCCCCAATACCCTTTAGTGGCAAATATTTTATCTATTTTGGTGGAAATACTTTATTGTCCAAGTACATGGTTAAAGCCCCTTTGTTTAGAGCCAGCCAAAAATTTTATATTAGTGGTTTCTTCTCTTCCTTTCCCTATCTATAGATGTGGGCAATGAGAACAAGGGCATGTAAAGTTTTGGTATTGCAAGTATTGCTTGGATACTAAGCAGGGCCAAGAGCAGCACCCACACCGCCATGGATAATTCTGGGCCTAAGTTGGGGTCCATGCCTTCTTAGTAAAGTATCTGTGTTGTTGATACTATTTCCATCTTTCTAAATTTTATATATGCTGTTCGGACGGACTGTGGGTTTACAGATTCACTGTATTGTAGTTCCAGATTATATAATTGTTGTGATTCCTTCTACTGTGCCGAATTTTGCAACCATCATCTAAAATCTGCTGCATTCCATTTGCTGAATTTATTCTGTTAACTTTTAAGATCAAATCAGATGTCAAAATCAGGCTCATAACATAATTCAACCCAGATTACACAGGCCTGCACAAGGGGGCATTTGGAATTGACCTTCTCAAATGGCATACAATCAAGCATACAAAGTTTAAATCTACTTGTCTTCAGTTGTCCCTAGGCAAGGAAGGAATTCAACATACACATATCTAACCAACCATGCCAATTCTCTGATCACTCCCAAACAACAGTCCTCTGTCCTTCAGATATTTATTTGTGAATGCTTCCATCAAAACGAGTTGCACCTCTTTTGTTTCAAAGTTGTTAAAAATAACCTAATAAGTACCAGGGACAACGGTGAAGCTGTCAAAATAGTTGCTACCACTTCCACGGACGGTCGGGTATAAACCACAAATTTGAGGTGATGACAAAGGAAACATCAGTAGGGGATAGCATTGGGCACCTCCCAAACATAAAATCATAAAATATAAAAAGATCTAATCAAATAAATAATAACACTGGTTACCCCTCATGTTGACATGAGTAGGTAAATGCATATTTCAGGAGTAACTTGCAAGGGTGCTAAGGGACTACATACACACTCTTATTTTTGCTTGAGGATGGTCCCTCTTGGATGGTGAGCGTAATAATTCTCCTCGATGATGATATGGGTTTCCTTGGTTGATGGGATTATTCTAACCTTCAAAAGGTTGGGATATTGGTGTAGGTCGCTTCAGTGGTGCATTTTGTTTCTTCATCAGGATGATCACATAGTCACATCCTAGTCACTTTCACTTTGCGTTGCATCGTTAGATAGTGAGTGTCCTCTCACATGGTGATGTACTTACCTAGTTTCATTCATTCTCCATGTAATTTCCATAATTTTACCTACACAATTTGCCTCTTTCAAGCATATTATCACTTTTGCCTAGGTGAAATCCACTCCACTCATACATTTTCACCAAACTTCATCATTTTGCCTAGGTGATTTGTGTATCACATCATATCTTAACCTTTCACCTAAGTAAAACCCTCAATTGTTTCTTCATAAGGATGATCACATAGTCACATCCTAGTCACTTTCACTTTGCGTTGCATCATTAGATAGTGAGTGTCCTCTCACATGGTGATGTACTTACCTAGTTTCATTCATTCTCCATGTAATTTCCATAATTTTACATACACAATTTGCCTCTTTCAAGCATATTATCACTTTTGCCTAGGTGAAATCCACTCCACTCATACATTTTCACCGCACTTCATCATTTTGCCTAGGTGATTTGTGTATCACATCATATCTTAACCTTTCACCTAAGTAAAACCCTCAATTACACTTACATTTCACTTCACTCCAACTCCTAGAAGGTGCATGGTACTTTTTCCCTACAATTACCTAAGTTCTAAAGTACATTAACCTCTCAATTCTCATATTTTCACTTTTTCCAATGTGAACACACCTAACTGGTTCAAGATATTTTAATTAAGTCCTAAACCTTAGGTTGAGTGCCCAAGTATTGGCCTATTAGTATTTTATTGTTCTAATTCTTCATTGAGGCCTTTTCCTTAAGTTTCACTTTCTAATTGGTCACTAGAAGTTGTAATTTAAAGTCCATGTGGTACACATGAGACTAGGCACTCCCCCTTTTGGCATGTGTACTCAAAAAAGCTAGTTCGCCCTCATCTCAACCTAGGCTTGTTCACACATGCTGAGTTATTCATGTTTCATCCTTATCCATTAGCACGAGGTTTGAGGACTTAGTTGAGCCTTGAGTTGACTAGGGAAGACTATTTACCCATGCGCCTCGGGGGTTTTCACCCCCCACCTCATCCACTCATGCACACATCCCTAGGTGGTGCACTCAATTATAAGAACATATCCACTTCTTGCATAACCTTGTTCACACCTTTCACACGTATGAAGTGAATAGTGATGGTTTGACTTCGTCAAAGGGCGCCCATTTGCACACATTTTGAGGAGATCTCATGAATTTGATGAAGACCGATTTGCACAAGTGTTAAGGGCACCCCTTGTAGGATGAGAATTTCAAGGTTGACTTGGTCAAAGTGGAAACAAATGCATATTTTTCAAGGGCGCAGTCTTTCTCTCTCTTCAATGGCACATGCATGGATGAATATTTATCATGAGGGGGTTGTTAAATGGACATGAGGCACTCCTTCCTAGGGAACAATAGAGGAGGGATTATTTTATTGTTTTAATCAAGTCTAAGGTGTCCACAAAGCTTAAGGACTAAGGGCACACTAGTTCATGGAGGAGTTTTATATTATTTCTTGGTCAAAATACTTCTAGAAAGAGTTAACAAATGAAGACACATGGAATATCTTGAAGAGCACCCTCCTTTTAGGCTTTACACATGGCATTCGCATGATATACACTTGGCAAATCACTCATCCATTTGGAAAATCGCTCTACTCATTCAACCAAGCAATATTATTATTTGGAGGTGGTTATTTGTTGGAAAGCACCCTCATCAAGAGGCTTGTACACTTGGCATCCATGAACACAATTGGGAAAGCGCACAAGCTCATTTGACTTGGAAATTTTATTATTTTATTGATAGCTATCTCTTGGAAAGCACCTTGCACATGAGATCAAAAGGCACTTAGATTTTACCTTTGCATGACGATAAGGATCGAGGAAGGTGACATGTGGCACTACAATCATATGGAACATTGAAGCATTTTTCTATGGGCTCTTGACCTAAATCCCCCCCTAGTTAGTTATTGTAAATATTTTAATATTTTCTTCGAAAAATAATATTTTATTGTATAGGAGAGTTGAGCTAAAACCTATCTAAAAGTTTGCTCTCTCCCTTTTGTACTTTGGAAATTTTGGAATGGAAGAACTTGTGAGCAAGCTAGCTCCAAGCAATTGGTTAAGGTAACTTTTGTCTAAGTTATGTTGTTATTTATGTACAATCTATTATGTGTGGCAGATATGTTCTAGGAGCACCATTGGTGAATCTTATATTCAGGTTGAGAGTTGTCAAAGCCAAATATGAGAGTAACTTGTCTTGAAGAGGAGGATTTAAAGCACTAGATCTCATATTGTGAGTGCATGCTTGCGCCTTGTCCAAGATTGAAGAGGTTTAAAACCTAGACCTCCTATTGTGAGTGAATGTTTAACCACCCCTAGACTAAGTTTGGTTGTGGAGCTCCTATTATGAGCCCCTTCCCTTCTTACCTTGCAATACTTTGTTTGTTAATTCTTAGAATGCCCTCTTAGATTGCATCCATAACTCCATAAGCCCAAGCAATAAGGCACTGGATCCCTTTCATCCATATTCCACAACATTTTAAACTTTCCCATTTCCCTTTTGTTAGATTTGTTGCTAAAGTTCTCTTTACCTCAATTCCATACCACAAGAAGTGATCCTAGCAACCATAGGGAAGCCCCCCTTGACTTAGGTTTACCTTTGTCTAAAGTGCAAATGAGTGTTGGTGAGGTGACAATAACCAACCTCCTAGTTTCACATGTCTCCATCTAGGTGTTAGGACTTTTCATCTTTTGGTGTGAGATTGTGTGGTAACAATACAAAGTACAAGATTACAAATATACACAACAATACATCAAATTACAAAATTTAAAATAGGTGAGTCATCATTGCTTTTCAGAGATCCAAATGAAAATATACAACGATATATCCATACACCATCACTTGACATAGAATCCCTTCACCTGCATTTACCTTCTTAAAGAGTCCTTCCAAGTACAAAACTAAGATTATTAAACATAAGGTTTCACGCCCTTGATTTTTACATTGCCGACCTGTTCAATCATGTTGTCAACACAAGTTTCCCACCAACTTGGTCCCACCATACTATCCACCCAATTCACAAATCGAGTTCTGGTGCAGATCCTAACTAAAAGACAATTCATAAACCCCGAAGGAACATTAGTATATTCTTTTGCCTGGAGCCTTGGCATATCTACTAATAACCAAGCTGAAGCATATGCACTTCTACGAGGCTTGAATCTCGCTAGTAATCTTCACATATCAAGTTTAAAAGTGGTAGGAGATTCCAAAAATGTCATCAGGCACATGGTTTTGGACACCAATCCTCTAGATTCAAGATTGGCATCAGTGATAGAGGGGATTAGGCAAGCCAAAAACTCAATTGCAAATGTGAAATTTTATCATGTCATGTGAGAAAACAATCCTATTGCGAATCATTTAGCGAACCAAGCAACTTTGAAAAATGTGGGGAATATTGTCATTAATGGCAAGGATTATTATCAACCCATTCCATGATTTAACGAAGAACAATCCACATATATCACATTTAAGAGGGCACATTGCCCGTCGTAAGGCTTGCAATTCACACAGAAGGAACGATTATGAAAAGCAACTACTCCTCTCTCATCACATGCCTCATTTCACCTCTTCGTGTGTTTATGGATCAGTGGATGGTGTTTGGCACAATTGTTATGGGATTATGGATTGTGGATGGGATTTTTTGGGCGATGGTATCAAACTGTTAATTCAGGTCTGGTCTGGTGGTTGTTTGTTTGGGCATCTGCTTGATGGTTTTGATTTTATACCTTCTTGGCTTCACAAGTAAGTGGGTCACCTCACCTTCTCTGTTTTTCGATGAATTGGACTCCCGATTAGTTTCTGGTGTTGTCTTCGAAGAGTTTGGTTCAGCTCATCTCTCAGGGAATTCAGCCATACTTTCGAAAGAATTTTTGTCATCTCCTGGAGAAGGTTCAATTGAAGACTCTGGTTTAGGGCTTGGGTTTTTTCTTTGCATTGGGTGCTTTTTCTCTTCTGATTTGCTCATGCCAAGGTACACGTCTGGATCTACTCTATTTAATATTGGTACCGGCCCTGTCACTTGCATTTGCTTTGATCAACCACTGCGCTTACTTTGGGTTTTGATGGTTCTACCCTTTATATACAAGTCTAGCGGTCCAGAATTCTTTGACCATCATACCCTGTTCTGTGACCTGGACTTTTGTTCCTTTCAGCTGGAGCCTGGACTATATGGAACTTCAGGAGATGAGGAGGGCACTAAGGCRACATGAAGAGGCAATTGAAGCAAATTGTAACTTGATTCATATAGTCGCGGAGAAAATTAAGGACCAGGACAACAATGTAACTTCTCAGATTGAAGTTATAATGGGAACACTAATGCAGCAGAAGTGACAACTCAATGCATTGGAGGCAGATCAAAGTAAGCTTCRTAACATGGCAGTTAACCTATCAAAAGGTGAGCAGTCTGGAAATTCTCATCATGTGCAATCTGTTAATTCAAACTTTGGGAAGCCTATGGAAGATAACACAGTTCACCAGCTTCAAGAGAATGTGAAATCGGCCAAGCAAGTGTTGGATCCAGCCAAGGAAGCARCGGACRAAGCCACCAACCGACATGCCTTCTGCTAAATAGATATGTTTTATAAAGTAATTAGGATTCTAGGCCTTTTTTGTTGAAGCTACACTACTAGGTATTTTTGGACAATGTTGTATCTAAAGTTGTTTATGGTCTACAGCTATATGTTGGAACACTGCTTCTTTTTGGTTTGTCATTTTCTGTTAAGAAACAAATTCTGATGTACCCCTGTAGCGAGCTTTGCTACAGCTTTTACTTAATATAAATCTTCCAGTTATGGTTAGAAATAAAATGATAACAAGGTAATCATGGTTCGTCATACATTCTCAAAGGTCTACGCTGCTCCCCTCCATTTGATACTTTTTGAGGAGCTTGAGCAGAGACACCTTAGAGCTAGAGGACAAGCTAGTTTTTGACCTACCTATCAGACCATCAATCACATCCTCACATTGTAAGCCATCATTGAGGAGAAGAGATATCGCTCTTTGAAGGTCTATTGTTGCTTCGTAGACTTTCAAAAAGCTTTTGACTCAATCCCACAAGAGGCTCTATTACAGAGGCTTAGAGGCATTGGGATTTTAGAGACTCTTCTGCTAGCCATCATGTGCCTATATGAGTCTCTTCTAGGTCGTTTCCACATAGCACACAAAGTGTCAGTGTTTATCAAGAGCACCATTGGGGTCAAGCAGGGGTGCCCACTTTCTCCCTCATTGTTTGGGATCTACATCGATGATTTGGAATCCTTCATTAACATTTCCAGGATGGTGATGGGTGCCTTCTCCACCATGTTGTGATTTCTATTCTTCTTTTTGTTGATGGTGTGATCCTCCTAGCTTCTTCTTTGAAGGGTTTACAAAGATGGTTAGATACACTAGCCCCTTTCTGTGACCTTCGATAGTTGACAATCCCTAGGTAAAACCAAGGTTATGATCTTAAACGAGTCAAAAAAGGTCTTCTCAAATTACCATTTCTTCTTCATCAAGGAGGAGATCAAGATCACCAACTCCTACACATACTTGGGGGGTTCAATTCTCAAGGTTTCATTTCAATTTGAGGCCTATTCTGAGTGGGTTTACATAGATTTGAGTGGAGGCACCAACTCGACCAGTCAAATAGGATCTACCAATTGTGCCATCTTCGAGAGGTTGAGACTGAAGAGCATTTCATATTTCAAAACCCCCTTTATTACAAGATTCAAGAGCAGTTTCATTGTTTGTTTAGGGAGTCATGGGCCTTTCTAGTTTCTTTCAATATCCCAACCCACAATGCTTGGCCTTAAAACTCAACTCCCAAATTCTTTGGCCATCCCCCAGATCAACCTTATAGCAGATGTGATCACTTCCTTCTTCCCAGTGCTCCCATCTACCAGGGTTACCAAGAGACAGATCAATTGCAATACAATCCCCAATTCTAGATCAATTGCAATACAATCCCCAATTCTAGATCAATGTGATCCATGGGACTATTTCTACTTCTCAACAAACCCAGAGACATTGTCGCTCCAGATCCCATACTAGCAGTCAGACGAGACCACCAGGGACTCGACAGCGGGCAACCTCATCCAGGCAGCAACACAATGCACAACCCAGCTTATCTTCTAGACAGTATTGTATCCTAAGCTTCCTCCATTCAGCCTTGAATGTTAGGGGAGAAAGTGTTAGTAGATCATGATTTGCCTACACTTTTTGTATTCCAAATTCGGGGTCCATTTCTCCCAAATCTATTTCCTAATATCTCAAATAAAATTTTAGGTCTTGGCATAGGGCAATACCTTGCATTATTTTACTTTTTGCATTTTGCTTTATTAAAAAGACTCCTTCCACAAGGTGCTCCCACTTTGTATCGACACCATTGTACTCAACAATCCCATTAACATAATTTTGTGGTCATTTGTTGGATATTAATAATTTTATCTTCATATTATCTTAGTGCAAGTTTATAGCTCCATAAATGATTGACCTCATTTCACATAATGGTTTTAGCATCATTATGGAGAATTCAAACAATACATAGTATGGGGAATTCAAACAAACCATAGTATGAGCTTTAGAAAGACAGTAAGAAGCCTTGAATAACCTAAAGCAGCTCTAAAATCCACACCCAAATATAACCCCTTTTAAATAACCTAAAAGTCTAACCGACAAAACCTAACTATCTAGTATATCAATTCTAATCAATAACATTTGTGCTAATGCATTTGAGTTACATTAAAATTTCAACATGATGCCTACAAATATCATGTGATGTGAAGCATTTTGGATATTAGAATTAGCATGCAATAGAAAAATATATTTGACATGCAAAAACAATGAAGGAAACACAGCATTTGATGAATCAAGACATGAATTGGATGAAATAAAACCTACAAATTAATGAGAACTGATTTCTGACTCTTAGTTCTTACCAATTGAGCTATCATTCTCTAGAGTCTGTCAGATTACGAGAGAAGAGAGACCAAAGATACAAATTCTGCAGTCATCCGTCCTTTTGACCTTGTGTTGATAACAAAGTGCTCCGGATTTTTTCTAAGCAACTCAAGAAGCCCAACCCACGGCCTTCTTTTACTTTCAGCAGCAGTCCAATCATCGGATGTCAAAAACTTTCTTATCCTATTTTGATGCCAAATGCCACTATAATGCTCAAGAAGCTGCCCAAAGAATGAAAAAATATAATTAAAATTTAAATTTAAAAGACCTAAATTTATTCAATGTTGCTATACATATTCTTATTTCTATGCATTGCATCAATAATCCAAAGCCAACAAAATTAATCAACCTGCAGAAGCTATAGTGCTCAAGAAGCTGCACAAAGAATGAAAAAATATAATTAAGATTTAAATTTAAAGACCTGAATTTATTCAATTTGCTATACATAATCTTATTTTTATGAGCCCGGTGGTTAAGCTGGAGTGGTTGAGTGCTGTGAATTACAACCAGGAGGTCACGGGGTCAAGTCCCCGGGCTGGCTGCCTCTGTAGATATTATTGGGAATCACTCGATGTCCCCACCAGGTTAGGTTGCCAAAAATGCAACCGGCCGATTTACCTCCCATACCATCCTTGAAATGAGGGGAAGTACCTGGAGGGTTTCCCGGGACATGTATTCCATTGAAGAAAGAAAAAAAACTTATTTCTATGCATTATCATCAATAATCCAAAACTAACAAAATAAATCAACCC
>JASDQU010013629.1:43764-57502 GCA_032191745.1 Picea mariana | reverse complement strand
CAGAATCAAATGACATGCTACACATAAAAATCTTAGCTTACGAATATGAAACTCCCAACTACAGTTGCCTTATGTCATGCACCTCCAATGTCTACACACAAGCTTTTAATAAATAGCATTGAATGTCTGATATTATCAAAATAATTGCATGGCCAAAGAAGTCTGGTTGCTGATATCATGATACTAAAGACAAAATTGGATGCTTTTTCTGTTGCATGTAATAAGAAATCTCAAAAACAATCACATTAGACCATTTAGCAAATGGTCACTATAGAATTAGAAAAGTTACTATTACAGTGACACAAACAAGGTTATAATTATTAGCAGCATTTGGCAGAGATCTACAAATAAATGTTGTTTCTTTCCATCAGACCAGACTGCTACATAGGTAACAGGTAAGTAGAGAAAACTGACAAAGAATTGACTACTGTGCCTTTCATAAAGCAGTAAGTAACTTCTGACCTTTATATTCATCTGCGTGCAGTCTAGATGCTATAGCATTCTTACAGTAGTAATCAACTTTTGACCCTTGATCATAAGAGGAAATCGAAGAATTCTACAGAGATGAAATCTAAGCATTCTACATGCAGAGGAAATCTAAGAATTCATAATTTTCTTTCCTCTAAGAATTTTACAGAGATGAAATCTAGGCAATCTACACGGTAAGGAAATCTAAGAATGTATTTTGTTCGTCGATATCAATTCCTTATACCTTGTAAACTGCATTTATGTAATGTCCTTTTCCAAATAGGAGCTCCAGAGAGGAGGCTTAATGGTCTAAACCACCCCGTTAGACTATAGCCAGTGCCAAAGAGGGGTAAACAGGGTTACTAGAGGTCACTCCAATCACAGGTGTTATATTCGGAAAGTGACATTGAACTAAAAAGGGTTAAAAGTACTTTTAAGTCATTATGAGCTAAAAATAGAAGTCAACAGTGAATTAGGGTTTCAACAGTGATTTAGGGTTTTGGAAGTCAACAGTGAATTAGGGTTTCAGCATGATTTAGGGTTTTGGAAAGCTATAAAGGAAGGGTCAGAGACCTAATTCCTTATTATGCAGGTTATGACTTGTCATTGAGGAGAAGAGGCACATCTCAGGAGAGATAGTTCAGTGTATTCCAGGAGGAAGACACCAGTTGGCTGATTTCGGTGTTGAAAAACACACCCTAGTCACCTGGAAGATCATCCAGGTCTTCCATCATTCTTCATTGATTCCGCAGTGCTCCCATATTCCGGGTATTATCTTTTAGTTGCTTATTTGTATTCCGGCTAAGATCCTTTTTGTCTTTTGATCTAGCCGAGTGTTGTTATTTTATTCAACGGCAGTTGCTTATTTGTATTCCGGCTAAGATCCTTTGTCTGTTGATCTAGTCGAGTATTGTCAGTTTATTCAGCCGCATTCGGCCATTTTGTAATCCACAGAGATATCATAATACAAACTTTGCAGTCCTTTGTCGCGTTTATTATTTGTATGATCATTTATATGCTGTAAACCTTTGATCCTACACACCAATTAGCAGCGTTTCCTAGACTAGCCAAGTCAGGAACGTTACAATTTACAAGTAGACGAAATCAGAGTCACAAGAAACTATGTTTGACAGTGGCATGATATTAGCAGTCTTTAATCACTGTATCATCTCAACCTCGTAGGGTTTTCCTTGGGATTGCTCCCCCCAAGAGATAAGTGGATTCATATAATTGAAAACCTCTGAGTTTCAGAAAATTTCCTACTATTTTAAGTTGTTTACCAGTGAGTTTGAGCACATATATAGTTGGTTCCAAACAGCACTGAAGCCATTTCAGAGTTGTATTCAGTTTGATCATTATAGGATTGTTTTTAACCCTTTATACTGCTGCTTTCCACCGCTTCGGTCCATATCTATCTCATTTTTATCAAAAGAAGGTTTCCCCTACAGTTTTAACTTTTATCTATAATACACTTCCATTTTTAACAAGCTAGAGGGTGTCCTTGCCTCACATAAAAATAAAATAATATAAAACAGCAGGCTTTATCCAACACTCGTGGGAGAAAGAAGGTTCACCTCGGAATGAAGTTTAGACATTGGCATCCATTCACCTGGTCCACAAAGATCAGAGAGCACAGTTGCTACAGCTGAAACAACCTCTTTTTCTTCTTTTCGCATCTGCTGAGAAATATCAGTTTCATGGTCCATTCTCCTCCATGTATCCCCTTTTGGATCTGAATAAAGTAAACAGTGATATTAGACAATTTCTAATCTACGTTTCATGTCCTGAGGACATCATTAATTAACAACCTCAAAGTAAAAGTAAGGAGCCACATGCCAACTACATATCTGATAACCTTTGCATCTAAAGCAAAAGTGAAAATGAGCTTGCTCAATTGGAACTACAACCATAACCACAGAATATTTAAAGTT
This sequence comes from Picea mariana, assembly GCA_032191745.1. Taxonomy (NCBI): domain Eukaryota; kingdom Viridiplantae; phylum Streptophyta; class Pinopsida; order Pinales; family Pinaceae; genus Picea; species Picea mariana. Next base: position 55,103 of record JASDQU010013629.1, on the reverse strand, counting down.
TAAACACAGCAACAATATATATTTGAAGAGTTTACTACATAAAATATCCAGACCACATAAAAACACATTAATGAAGCTGCTTCGGATAGTATGCATGAATCTTTTCAGGGTAGAATTAGAGTCTTACAACCAGACAATCAAACAATTCTTGGATATGAAACAATTTAATGCAAAAAAATATTCAAAAATTTGCAAGAAAAATAGGGTTTTGCATTCCATGACATGTTCATCGCTTAGACATCAAATTAGACAGCAGAAGCTCATGTGAAAACTAAATACTCAAATGAAATAATCAGATAACTAGGGAAAGTATCAAGCCTTTTCCAATTTCTCCGAAAGAAGCCCTTTACGATCAGAGTAAACTCGTAAAGCCCAAAACACCTATTAAAAGGCATTGATAAGAAACATTTATTAAAATTTAAATATTCTTGATGGATATTCTTTTTACTATTTTCCTAACCCTATAGGCTAGAACCTGAAGATTGGGGGTACTATAGTGAATTGATTGAATCAAATCAATAGAACCAGCTATGTTTGGCTTACAGCAAGCAAATATCAAATCCTTAACCAATGACCTGAAAAACATGCATTACATTGCTGGTGGAAAGTGGGCAACAATGCCTTTTTGAGACATTTTGGGAAGGAGGATTGCAGGGCAACAGACCATGATTTTGATGCATGAAATCTGGCAATTTGTTGATGTTGGATTATTCAAAACAATGGTCTGATTTGAGAAAGCAAAGTAACACTTACAATCTCTCTGCACTGCAACGAGACTATAATGAAAATGGCATCAACCCTAACCACCTCTAAACTCAAAAGTGATACTTAACCTTCATTTTGTCGTGAATATTTTTTTGTTTTGTGGATTAAATTTGTTCATGTTACTGATATGAGGCCAGACGCACTCTGACAGTTTCCTGCTTCTCTCTAAGGACTTGTCTGACTTGCCAAGTCTTGACTCTAACCAGTGAGTTTGGGAAAGTCTCTCCAATTCAAACAGCTCTCAGCCCAGCCACGTTGACTTACCAAGTTTCAGAGAGTTTTGTAACTATGATATGTTCATTACAATAAAATCAACACCCATCCTGGTACGCGACCAACTTATGCAAGGGTTAGACCAATAGGTTTTTTTAACAGATTGTAAATAGAGAAGCAGACGGTAGAATTAGAAAACACTCAATAAATGAATTTTCCATGCCACCAGGAATGACAGAAGTAAATGGAGAGGACTAGGCACAAGTGTGCATCCTCCAATGCACAGTAGACAATCGGTATGATAAGTGTAGAACATGGGTTACAGGTATTGTTCAGCCAGGCTACCTCCAGCAACCTTTCTGCATCCCTCTTTCACAGATTAGGGTATGTTCGCACCAGTTGAGATTGGAGACGGGCCAACTTCTTCACAGGGAGGAACAAATTTGCAGGTTCTGTTCCTTGAGTTAAGGGGAGAAAGAGAAGCACTTCTTCCATTGCCCTGTTTATTATACGAATCAAAGAAGATACTACTTCATCTTCAGGGATTTGGGGGGGTTCACTAGCAATCTTCTTTTGATACCCCAATGGAAATCAGAGGTGCTTGACTCTGTTCATCAGAGAGGTGGTTAGATTCAGATGTCATTTGCTCCAGTGTCCTCCTCGACATTCACACAGAYTATCTCTTTCTTCCAGCCTGTCRTGACTACTGAGGGTTAAATGCCTGGCAGCTACTACCAAAAGGAATGGTCAAGGTCCATCAGGCATTATCCCTCAATGCACTCCCCTGTGACTCATAGACAGATCACCAACTTTTTATCTAGTACCAGCTCCCTCTTCTTTGTTCTTGAGGCTTGGATGCTAGGAGACCTTTCACCCTGGCTTCCACCTAAGCTCCAGTTTCTACTCATGCCCCTAGCGGGAACATTGGAAGGCCTCCAGGATCACTCCCGGAGGGCTCAACAGTCCCGACCATTCTCCAAGGGATATTATCAAAAAATCTCTAGGGGTGGACATTGTCATTCCTGGGTTTGAGGATGATATCGAACAACTAACATTTCTTCATTCTTACAGTCTATCTATTGACTATTTCAACATTGTACTCTATGACTGGCTTGTTAAGACAWAGGGCTTTCCTCCTGCTCTTTTAGCTTTAGGTTTTTTATTGTAACCTTGGGAGATTACTTTTGTACTGCCCTTACCACACATTTTGGCATGTTATACTTTCCAGTCACATTGACCTATTTTTGTCATCAGTAGCACTAATATAATATAATTTCATTTCTGKATGACATTGATCTGGGATATGGGAGGTAATGTTCTAAAGAATAGAATGCAAGTTGATGGCTACAAGGTATCATGTTCTGCACCTCCTTGACAAAAATCTGAAGCTGAACTTTCTGTGAAATTAGTTGGGCCTAATTTATGTAGATAGAAAAGTCTTGGGATATGGGACATTGTATGGACATCGATGGGTCGAATAAAGACGGATCAAACACTGGTATTTATGAACATAAAGCAATCTCTTGTATTTCTTTTTTTTAAGTACATTCATTATACTAAATTTTTGAATCTTTACCAATAACCATTATTTTCTGACTTGGATTAAATGTGAAATAGTATTTATAGGCATTTAGATTCCTACCACCAACAACAGTAAAATATCAAAGGTTTCAGAAAATTATCAGAGAGCCCCAAAAAATAGTTTCCTTACTGTGTTTACTTGTCTTGATCAGAAAACTTTTCTGATAACTGTCACAAAAATTAACTTGTGCAGGACATTTATCAAATTTCCACCATAGTTGAAATCTAACAATTGTTTGAAACCTGAGTGATGCAATTAATTGTTAAGTCAAAAAATCACCATGTAAATAATGCATAAGTCAAAAAATTAATTGTTCTTAAGTTCATTCATGTTAATCCATCCATCAGGGTTCCATTCTCACTATGGTCTACCACACCTTTATGGCATGAATTTCAAAGGGATGAGGCCAGGTGCAAGTCCTGGGAGACTTTGACAGAATAGATACCTGCCATCCCTAGCATCTGAACCAAAAGAAGTCTGCTCTTTGCAGTGCAGATCTTAGAGGCATGTTTCTTGAAGCATTTCCAACCAAAAAAGGTGTTCATAAACACTGTGAAACATACTGTCAAGACCATTATGGTCAAGTGGTAAATCAAGTGAACTTTCCTTACAGAGACACGGTTTCAATTTTCACCCAAGAAAAGATTTAAAGCAAATGATATCCACTTGTAAAATGTTTTGATATTTAAGAAATGAACTTAAATAGGAAGGAAAGATGCAGAGCAAGTTGAGCTGGCAACCCTCCAGTGGCTAGGATTCCCCGTAGCCATCACAAGAACAGCCACAAACAGAGCAGAAAGCAGCCAGACCCAGCACGAGACACAGTATTCATCAGCAGTCATGGGAAACCAAACAGATCCAAAAGAGCAGTTCATGGCTGAAATCGAAGCATTCAAATCACTTGTCAGATCATCAAACCCATCTAAAAGTCCTCAACCCACACACGACAAATTTGTCAAGCAACTGGTCTCCATCCCCCAGCTGCCTCTCAATTCCTCAGATCCAAAAAGGAAAGCACTCATTCTAGCCAAACAAGCTCTGGTCCAGAAAGTTTACAGGCCTCTGGCCTAACCCAAGAACCACGGAGATGTGGATAGCAGAACATTGAGTTCCCAGGATAAAAGGCCAAATAACCGTGTTTGCTTGTGGCCATGGGTATTTTGTCTTTCTATTCCAAAATAGAGAGGATAGAAATTTGATTTTGCGCTCTGGATGGGATCTTCAGGTATGGTTTTAACCCACTGGTCGTTAGACTTCAACCCGGAAGAAGAGGTCACAGTAGCCCCTGTCTGGGTCAGGTTGCCTCACCTTCTGTTGATTTTCTGGGATGAAAGCACCTTGAAAGTCATTGGAGATAAGCTGGGTCGTTACACTGATCAAACTGAGCCAAAAAGAAATCTGTTTACCTGCGCCAGAACACGTGTCAAAATGGATTTGGAGAAGGACCTCCCAGAGGCATTGCAAATAATATGGATGGAAGGCGCTACCTGCAAGAATCAGATTATGAGCAGCTTCCCTTCAAGTGAAATTCTTGCCATGAGTACAGGCATTTTGCTAAAAAATGCCCAAGGATCCAAGAGGAATCACCCCTCCCCACACAGCCCCTGAAATYCTCTGGTCAGATGGAAGCAAACCCTTTCAGGCCAGTAAATGGCAAGCGCAGGAAACAGCAAAACAAGGTGCCTCAACAAACAAAGCCTACCCAAGAGGGAATGCCTGGAGCAAACAGCAACTGTTTTGAGGCTCTAGCAAATCTAGAAGCCCCAGAAAAGGAAAAGGGGGAGGTKGAAACTCGGTCAACACAGGCAGATCCCCAGGGGGGGGACAGAATCCCCCAGAAAATGAATCAAGGAGGTCAAGAGGTTGGTCTGGAAGAAGCATACCAAGCCCTGCTGGTGGGTGACATAAAACAGATCAATAAATCAGAACCAGAAGCTACCACAGAAAAGGGGTAAGCAGCACCTCCAGCACTTCAGGAAGCAGAGGTCCTTACAACTGTAAGCTCACCCCTTGATCTTGGCATCTCATATATAGGAGCATTGAAAAAGAAGACAGTGACTCTTCAGCTTGTCCCCACTCACAAGAGGGCAAAAATTCAGCCAAGAAAATTGAGAAATAGAAGCAGAATAAAACAAAGGCCTGGGTACTCAGATATCACTTGCTGCTGTTTATCAGTTAGTTATGTGAGAAAGTTACATCTGGAATCCCAGCAGCCAATAATGACAAGAAATCGCCGCCAGAACTTATTTTAGACATGTATTGTTTTTGTACTCTCTTATGCCGTCAGTTCATTTGCATTATCCATGTAGTCCAGGTTTTGATTGATCTACTGGGAAAGAAAGAAAGCTCAGAATTTGGAAGACACCCAACCTTTTCAGAGCTGGGGAACTCCCCCATCTCCTGATCCTTTTCATTACTTGTAACACTCCGCTGTGCGGTTTCCCGCAGCTTTTTTTATATAAAATCTTAACCGTTACTGTGAAAAAAACTTCCAATTCTCCCAAGAGAACATGCTTTCATGCTAATGCAGCCAATTTATGGTATCCTGCGATATCTCATAGTTAACTGAACCTAGGCCGCTTTTCCTAGGCATAGGGAAAGGCCCTGGTGCAAGTCCGGGACGATAATGGAATAGAAACCTCATGGGAAACGGCTTCTTAGCAGAAAGCCCACAAGGGTCTTGCCCAGTTATRATAAAAAATGCAAAGAAAAATATTATAATATAACGAGGCATTCTTTTTTGTATTTTKTCCCAATAGTTATTAGGGATTAAAAATCTCAAATGTGATCAATTAATCAGTCACTCTGRTTCGGACAGTTTGAAATTTGASCCAAATTACCAAGAAATAACAAGTTAACCTGAATGATAAACCAGATTTTCTGTGGCATAACAGAAGTTGATCTTAGTACGATAAAGCGARGGGATTTGACCTAAAGATGAAAACAGCGCGCAGAAAATTGGAATTTAGAACATAAAAACGCACCAAATTGATAAGCAAACCCTTGCTTAGCAGACGCTCCCGGCGGCAACGCATTGTAGGTCACCATTTCTTGCGAGGGCCAAGCATTAGGCGCCATCCGCGCCCCTTCCACACCATTCCCCTGCTTCCGATTCTTCCTCTGGWTATTCCCGCCCTCGTCCCCGGCTCCTTTAGGCCTCCCAGTCCTCTTCTTGGCCGCCGCSGCGGYAACAATGGGACTGGGGGCCGAAACATGAGGAGCCAAAGGACCGGCACGAAGATTCGCATGAGTCTGCACAACACTCCTAACCGGCAGCAGAAAATAGAACTTCTTGTCTCCGATCTGCAACAAGTCCTGCGAATCAAGCTTAATTGGAGGGTCTCCGGGAAGATACAGCACTCCTTCCACATAACACCCGTTTTTTTATATAAAATCTTAACCGTTACTGTGAAAAAAACTTCCAATTCTCCCAAGAGAACATGCTTTCATGCTAATGCAGCCAATTTATGGTATCCTGCGATATCTCATAGTTAACTGAACCTAGGCCGCTTTTCCTAGGCATAGGGAAAGGCCCTGGTGCAAGTCCGGGACGATAATGGAATAGAAACCTCATGGGAAACGGCTTCTTAGCAGAAAGCCCACAAGGGTCTTGCCCAGTTATGATAAAAAATGCAAAGAAAAATATTATAATATAACGAGGCATTCTTTTTTGTATTTTTTCCCAATAGTTATTAGGGATTAAAAATCTCAAATGTGATCAATTAATCAGTCACTCTGATTCGGACAGTTTGAAATTTGACCCAAATTACCAAGAAATAACAAGTTAACCTGAATGATAAACCAGATTTTCTGTGGCATAACAGAAGTTGATCTTAGTACGATAAAGCGAGGGGATTTGACCTAAAGATGAAAACAGCGCGCAGAAAATTGGAATTTAGAACATAAAAACGCACCAAATTGATAAGCAAACCCTTGCTTAGCAGACGCTCCCGGCGGCAACGCATTGTAGGTCACCATTTCTTGCGAGGGCCAAGCATTAGGCGCCATCCGCGCCCCTTCCACACCATTCCCCTGCTTCCGATTCTTCCTCTGGWTATTCCCGCCCTCGTCCCCGGCTCCTTTAGGCCTCCCAGTCCTCTTCTTGGCCGCCGCSGCGGYAACAATGGGACTGGGGGCCGAAACATGAGGAGCCAAAGGACCGGCACGAAGATTCGCATGAGTCTGCACAACACTCCTAACCGGCAGCAGAAAATAGAACTTCTTGTCTCCGATCTGCAACAAATCCTGCGAATCAAGCTTAATTGGAGGGTCTCCGGGAAGATACAGCACTCCTTCCACATAACACCCGTTTTTCCCCAAAACTTCCAGCGCGAACCTCTTTCTGTCGAAATCATAGTAAATCCTCGCGTGTAAACGGGAAATGTTCATGCCTCCGCCGAGGGAGAACAAATCGACGTCAACAGACGAACTCCTGCCTTTCCTGCCGAGAGTTATCGAATAGCTCTGCATGTAGAACTCGAAATCCTCCCCCTTCAGCTTAGCAAAGCCGGCGTCCGGCTGTTCCATGATGGACTCTTTCTTTTTCCTCCGTCAGCAGTGCAGAACTTCGGATCAAGATGTCAAAAAACCCTGCAAATTTTCCGTCAACATGGAAAGATTCGCAATCTGCAGATGCAACCACGCATTTGAACGATGGAGCAGTAGGCATTTATTAGAATAACGCCATGATTTGCTACCAAGTCACCATTAGGGTTTGTAATCAAAGAAATTCGATAACGCGACCAAATAGAGCCGAAGCAGAGTACTGCTGCGGCATCCATGCGACTATATTTCCTTTTTAGAAGTTGCGTGATGTTGAAAATAATGGGAAAAAATATTGCCCTCGACGTGTTTTCCTCCATGGTTAAACTTTGTAAAGTCGCAGCAGTGGGGAAATTTTATATTTTTTTAAGTATTTCAGCGGATGGATCTCAAGATTTCCCTCCCATTACCTAATAGATTATGCAGCTCCTGTAACCTTAAGAACCAAACTAAATTTAAATTTAAATGTGAAAATAAAAGTATGGATGAAGTGGTTCACACAAAGTGTGAGTCGGTTAAATCTCACGCAAGAATTCTGATATCAAAATACAAATAATTAGTGATTCCACTTGCGGAACTTTAAATATACGGAGATTAAAGCATATGCGTTATCATCAGATTGTTACCAGAGAGGGTTTCTTGTGAATCGGCCCTGAATTTTGGATTTAAGAGTTTCATGTGAATCGGCTTAAATATGTTTTATTTTCAAAATAAAAATAATCTTATTCATCTTAACATTAAAGAATTGAGCGATTGAACCAAAGGTCTTTCAGAAACCTTCACCAACCACTTTGACAATACTTCCTTATAAATATTTTTCAAAGAAGAGTAAAAGGAGGTAAACCAAATTCATGAAATTAGTTTTCATTGTGTCGACGGATTATAGTTAAGTATGGGGAGATATATGGTTCTATTAATTTTGTATAGGGAGATGTTGTCAATTATCTATATAACATTAAAAAATAAAAAATACAAATACAAATCCACTCAATTACATTTTCTATTACTTTATTGATTGAATTATTTTTTTAGTTAAAATAGTTTACAATATGATTATTTTCATTATAATATATATCAATTTTATTACAAATACACTCAATTGCATTTTCTATTACTTTATTGATTGATTTATTTTTTAGTTAAAATAGTTTACAATATAATTATTTTCATTATAATATATATCAATTTTATTGTTACAAGTAATATGGTCCATGCAAGGATAGACTTTCTTTTTGGAAGAAAATTGATGCTAGCAGTATTTTTGCGATTAAGAACCTGATTGTAGGAGGCGACCTTAACATTTTGCTTTCTGCTGATGAGAATTGGGGTGGAATTTTGGATTCAGAGATCTTTGAAAATTACTATAAAGAGATATTTTCATCAAATAACTTGATAGATGTTAAGCCGGCTAAGCTAGTACCGACTTGGAGAAATGGGCATGCGGGGCAAGAGTCTATAGCGAGGAGACTCGACAGGCTCTGTGTTGTGGAAGATTTATTAACTGCTACTGGGCTTTACAACTCGTGGGTGGAGTTCCCCTTCATCTCGGACCATGCGGCCATCATTCTTCAACTAGAGGCGCCATCGAACTACAAAATCCATCCATTTAAATTTAATCCCCATTGGATTTCTGAAGCAGGGTTTGTGGAACTTGTAGTCAAAGTTTGGAATGATCTGCGTTTTTTGGTTGAAAGAGGCAAACAGCGAAGGCTTATCTAAAAATTAAAGGAATTAAAACTAAAAACAAAAGTATGGATTAAAGATCTCTTGGGGAAAAAAAAAGAGAAACTAGTCACGCTGGAATCTGTAATCAAGGCGACTCTTGTACTCCTGGAAAGAGATTTCACCAACACTTCATTGGCACAATCGTTGCGTCACCTGGAATTTGATAGGAATGAAATTCTCAGAAGTGAAGAGAACCAATGGCAATTGAGAAGTCGCGTGCTCTGGCTGAAAGGAGGTGACAAAAATTCCAAATTCTTCCATACTTATGCGAATGCTAATAGAGTGAAGAATCATATCTGGAAAATTAAAACTGCTCCTGCTACATTTGCTACAGATCAAAATTCTATTAAAGAGGCAGTTGTACACTTTTTTAAAGATTTATACAAGGCCCCGACGGAGCAAGTATTGCCAAAGCAATGTAAACTTTTAGACTCTTATCCTCGGATGATGACTAAGGAGGAAGCTAACTACTTATATGTTGGGCCCCAACAAATCGCCCTAAATTTTTTACAAAATTTAAAGGGCCCCCGTTAGAATCTCGATAATTATAATGAGCTACAAAATCAACATTTTCAAATAGTTTCATACCTTCGTTTGTTTTGAGACAAACTTAAGACATTCACTATAGTATGATATATTCATTACAAAAGCATATGTCAAAAGTTAGAAACAAGCATAAAAATCTCATTTTAAACAAAAACGTTATTTTTTATCAAATGTTTATTTTCGTTTAAATTATGATTATGTATTATTTCTTTTGCTCATTAGCAAGTTTGACTTTTTTGAATAATATGTTCAATACTTCATCAAATAATATCTTGGTTGGTTTTTCATTTTCATGAAATCATTTGGTGATATTAATTAATTAAATTCTTTTTTCATTTTGCATCTCATTTCAAAATAATAATAATAAAAGAATTATATATCATTTGTTTGATTTTGTAAAAAACTAAAATTAATATTTTTTCTCCATTAACTTGAAGCTTCTACATCATATTTGAAAGCAAATTATAAACAATGTTTGTTTATAAGTTATAGTTAGTTTAAATTCATTTTTTATTTTTCTAGATTTTGTTTTATTCACAATTTTTAGGTTATTAATTTAAGTTTATTTTTGTTTTACAGGTTTCTATTATCAAATATTTGATACGGATCTGATCATGGCTTGATTTTATTATCCAAATGCGTTCAAGATGATTAATCCAAAAATAATTTTGGATTGCTACAAATAATTTTATGAGCAACAGTAGATAAAATTTGGAAAAGCGTCAAGATCAGACAGACGATTTTGCAAAACTAATTGCAGCCAAACCGTGAGGAATTTGAAGAAACGGTTGAAAACCCAGAACCCAAATGGACCCATTTACCTTCCGCATATAGATTTTCTCAAACAAATGCACGATTTGAGAGATATTAATGTCTTTTTACGAGGCAAATTTCAGGTGGCGAAAATTAATAGTGACGCCCAAACTGTTCATTCATTGTATAAATATATGAGAAAGTTCAGAGCTAGAGGATCCAAGAATTGGAGAGGAGGATTTTTATCCTTTCTCTTTTGTATATTATATCTTTTGTAAACTTTTTATTTCTTTTCAAATGCAGTAATGGATGGCTGGAATCTTTGGAAGAATGGATGAGTATTTTCAAAGAAGAATATGGAATTCCAAGTTTCTTAATGGCTTTTGTCCTGTGAGTAAAATGGTTTTATTTTCATTATAATATCTTCGTATTCTTTGAATAATTGATTATGCATTGATTTAAATAGCTTTAATCTTTTTATCAATACATGGTTAATTATTATCATCTATGTATTAATTTTTCTAATATTTAAAGTTTATTATCCAAAAAAAATCTTCCAGGACTACAGAATGGACAAGTGATTCCAAAAACTTAATAGAACGGCATATATGCATTTTGGCTTTAATCTTTTGTTTATAATGTTGTTATGGTTTTTTTAATCCTGTTACATGTGCAGGTCTGATATATTTAAATTAAATGATTTATGATGTGTAGGAGGTTTATATTATAAATATCATCTATCATTTGCTTCATCAAAATATAAATGTTGTAATTATATCTTTGATTTAAATAATGGGATTTATCTTTGAGTTTTAAATTGAATGATAAAATGAATAAATTGCTCCCAGATTTATCTTGTTGTAATCATATATAATTATGAGATCACGGGTTTATGTTTTTGTTTCCTTTTCTGTCATTAAAACCTAAGCTGTCAATACATGTTCTGAATTTATTTAGAATAGTCATAAGGTTCATTGCAGATTTCTCTCTTGGACATGGCAGATGTTCACCACTCATGCAGATGCTTGGATACACCTCACTAATTCACTAACAAGATAGTTTCTTTGTATTTTTCTATCATTTACATATCATTGAAACTATGATGTATGGTTCAGCTTTGACTATCCACATGTTCATGTTTCATTAACTTTTTTGCAAGATTCTTTAAATTTATAAAAGAAAAACAATAAATATTTTTATGTGTTTTCTTTAT
>JASDQU010013629.1:22180-43631 GCA_032191745.1 Picea mariana | reverse complement strand
GAACGAGTTATACTAAACGGCTTGGGTTATTTAGATAACTCCGGACTGGATCTATTCTTCCAGTGAACGGCATGTCAAATTTGTCCGTCAACAAATGGCGCTAGAAGGAGGGCCAGACTGACAAGTTGGCCTTATAGGAGTCTTTTTTTTCGAATTTAATTAATTTCCCATGGCTCCCCAAATCACTGTGTTGGAACATGCTTTCCACTTCTCATTACCTGATATTCCCAACGATACAGTCTCTTGCTTGTCAAAACTCACCTTTGATGGTGGGGGGGATGTATCTGCAAAAGACCATCTTAACAAGTTTTGGTGTAAATGCATCAAGCATGACATTTATGATTTAAAGGTTTTATGCAGATTGTTTGCTTTCACTTTCAGGGGTCAGATTAAACATTGGTTTGAGTCTTTTCCAGCATATCACATTATTGATTGGTTTTAGTTTGTAGATGAATTTTTAGATTATTTTGAAAAATATAATTACAATCAATTATGTGAAGAATTTCAAACTTTACTAATCAATGGCAATTCATCTCCAGAAATCTTTTCAACAAGAATCTATCATGTTCTCTGTAAATTTAATTTTGATGACATGTCATTTGTACTAAATCTCCTCTATGATGCTTGCATCTCTTTCATCCAGTCACATTCAATCGTGAATGATGAATCGGTTGCAAATACTATCACTCAATTGTGAGAAGAATTTTGTTTACGGGATGAGAGGAATCCATCTGAAATTTTTCAACAAGCAAGGGAGGTAGAATCTATTGAAAATGTTCTTACTGACAATCAAACTAGTTTTTCCTCTGAATCCTTGCATATTCTGTTTTCGACCATCGTGAAAGAAGATTTGATGTTGGGTGAAGGTGAATGTCCATATTCTTCTAACTCTTGCTCTAATCAATACTTAAATTTAGTTATTGAAGAACACTTAGGTGACGAAAATGATCTTAAGCATTCTAACATTCCAATGAAACTGATTAGAGATGTAGATCTACAATTGGAAGAAGAAACCTTAAACCCTCATCTACAAATCGTACCTTATCAACATGAAAGATCAGATGTTTTTCATGAAAGTTTTGAATTGTCTATCCTACAAGAGACAAATTTAGATGATCATATTATGTTGAAGAATTTATCACCAAAACAGAGTGAAAGTTTTAAGGAAAGTAAAGAGGAATATCTTGAGAATACCATTGTTAAATATCATAACTCAAGATATTATTTTCATGTGCTCATTTCTGATTCATTTTACTCTTTATATCCTGATCTCTTCTTAGATTATGGTGGAGAGGAGGATTTTCATCCTTTCTCTTTTGTATATTATATATTTTGTAAAATTTTTACTTTTTTTCAAATGGAGTAATGGATGGCTGGAATCTTTGGGAGAATGGACGAGTATTTTCAAAGAAGAATAAGGAATTCCAGGTTTCTTAATGGCTTTTGTCCTGTGAGTAAAATGGTTTTATTTTCATTATAATATCTTCATATTCTTTGAATAATTGATTATGCATTGATTTAAATAGCTTTAATCTTTTTATCAATACATGGTTAATTATTATCATCTATGTATTAATTTTTCCAATCTTTAAAGTCTATTATCCAAAAAAAATCTTCTAGAACTACAGAATGGACAAGTGATTCCAAAAACTTAATAGAACGACATATATGCATTTTGGCTTTAACCTTTTGTTTATAATGTTGTTATTTATGGGTTTTTTAATCATGTTACATGTGCAGGTCTGATATCTTTAGATTAAATGATATGTGATGTGTAGGAGGTTATATTATAAATACCATCTATCATTTGCTTCATCAAAATACAAATGTTGTGATTATATCTTCGATTTAAATAATGAGATTTATCTTTGAGTTTTAAATTGAATGATAAAATGTATAGATTGCTTCCAGATTTATCTTGCTGTAATCATATATAATTATGAGATCACAGGTTTATGTTTTTGTTTCCTTTTCTAAAATTAAAACCTAAGTTGCCAATACATGTTCTGAATTTATTTAGAACAGTCATAAGGTTCATTGCAGATTTCTCTATTGGACATGGCAGTTGGATGTTCACCACTCATGCAAATGCTTGGATACACCTCACTAATTCACTGACATGATAGTTTCTTTGTATTTTTCTGTCATTTACATATCATTGAAACTAGGATGTATGGTTCAGCTTTGACTATCCACATGTTCATGTTTCATTAACTTTTTTGCAAGATTCTTTAAATTTATAAAAGAAAAACAATAAATATTTGTATGTGCTTTCTTTATCTACTTTCTAGAAGCAAGCATTTTTCACATCGATTTTCGTAAGTTTCAATTAAAACTTGCAGCTTGTAAATCATGTAAATAAACGAGACTTGTATATCTTCTGCTTAAATACAACTACTACAGTTACATTAGAACATATGTACATATATATATATAGTGTTTAGTAATTAGTTAGTTATTTCAGCTCTTTTATTTATTTTATTTGTTTCTTCTAGGACTTTTAGATTGGCCAACGGAGCCATTAAACCCGTCAGAACGAGTTATACCAAACGTCTTGGGTTATTTAGACAACCTCGGACTGGATCTATTCTTCCAGTTGATGGCATGTCAAATTTGTCCGTCGACATTATACCAGCCTGTTACCTTGGAGGAAGTGAAAGCAGTCCTACTACTCTTTAAAAAAGAAAAAAGTCTGGGTCCCGATGATTGGACAACCAAATTATTTGTCTATTTTTTTTATCTGGATGGGGAGGATATAATGGCAATGGTAGAAGAATCCAGAACTTCAGGTGCTATTCCAAGAGGTCTAAATGCTACCTTCCTAACTCTGATTCCTAAGGCTAACAATCCTTCTTCCTTTGACGACTTTTGCCCTATCTCACTTTGCAATCTTACCTACAAAATTATTTCCAAAGTGATCGCCAACCGCATAAAACCACTCCTCTCAAAGGCTCTCTCCTTAGAACAAATGGGTTTCCTTAAAGGCAGAAACATCCAAGATGTTATAGGCACAGCTCATGAGAGCTTGCACAGTATAAAAAAAAAGAAATTGAAGGCCCTTGTATTAAAACTCAATTTGAAGAAAGCCTTTGACAGTGTTGATAGAGTCTTCTTAAGACTGATTTTACTTAAAATTGGAACAGGGCTTCAAATGACTAACTGGATTATGTCCTGTGTGAACTCAGCCTCCTTTGTCGCGCTTATTAATGGAGAGGCTACAAACTTTTTCAGAAGCGGAAGGGGAATTCGCCAAGGCTGCCCACTTTCGCCATTGCTCTTCCTACTGGTTATGGAAGGCCTTAGCTTATTACTGAAAACTAGCAAGGAAAGAGGTACAACCACAAGGATTAAAGTATCAAGAATTATGAGAGTCCTTCATCTACTTTTTGTGGACGATGTATTAATTTTGTCAAAGGCAAGTCTAAGCAAATGGACTGAAATCCTTAAGGTGATAGACTTTTTCTGCAAAGCGTCTGGACTAACTCTAAATCCCTCTAAGACCAGTGTTCATTTCGAAGGTCTTTTCGAGGCAGAATTGCTTCCCTTTATTCAGCTTCTTCCTTTTAGCTTTAGTCCTCTCGCAGATGGTTTCAAGTACTTCGGCTATCATTTAAAGACAGGGACTCAGCGGGCAAGTGACTGGGACTGGATAATTTCTAAATTTTCCAAAAAAGTGGGGACCTGGTATAATCGGTGGTTGTCCCTAGGAGGCAGACTGGTCTTGATAAAATCTATTCTTGAAGCTCAACCAATCTATTGGATGGCCTTGGAATCTCTGCCCAGATCGATTATAAATTGGATTAGAAGAGTGATTTTCCACTTTCTCTGGAATGGTCTCTCGGCTAATGCTCACTATCATTTGTGTAGGTGGGAGGTATTAGCGAGACCAAAGAAGTTAGGGGGCTAGGGGCTGAGCAATCTCTTTATTTTTAACAAAGCCATGATTACCTCCTCCCTCTGGCGGGTTTTAGATGAGGACAGTCTTTGGCATCGTGTAATAGTGGACAAATATCTACACAACTCTCCACTTATTAGTTGGTTCAGGAAATCGAGGCACTTAGTAAACTCTGCTTCTCATTTCTGGTCAAATTTGGTTCGTTCGATTCCTATCCTCCTCAACTGGATCAGTTGGAATCCAGGCACAGGTAAAGATATTCAGATCAGTAAGGATAAAATCCTAGACTTAGGCGAAAGGTCGCTCCTTCCTCCGAATTTAATTTCACTTATCAATAGTAAAGGCATTTTCACATTAGAGCAAGCAAAGGCAGCCACGAATCCAGTCATGGCTACTACCACTTGGCGGACTAGTGGAGATCTGGATTTATCAGGATTGCAGGCGAACATTTGGACAAAGTACACTATTTTATTAAATGTGGATGGAATTGTTATTAATCCTTGCATGCAAGACACCCTAATGTGGTCAAGGGATGGAAAAGGCATGGAAATTTTTGTCAAAAAGGTTTATAATGCTCTTCTGTCCACTCATTTCATCTCGGTGAAGCTCAACTGGCAACAAAACTTTTGGAAATGGTGTCTTCCCCTCAAGGTAATTTGTTTCTTTTGGCTAACTAGCCATTCTAAAATTCTTACTTGGGACATCCTTCAACAAAAAGGAACAGTTGGCCCAAGTAGATGTTGCCTGTGTGGATTAATGGCAAAAAACATTAAACATTTATTTATTGATTGTGTCTTCACTTGTTCGGTCTGGGAAAAAATTGCCCTGCTGCTAAATTGTAACCTCATTAGGGAAGGTTCGTCTCTTACAGACTGCATGGATACTTGGATGCTCAATAAAAATCTGCCAAATAGACTTTCGATCTTAACTACCCGGTTCATTTGGAAAGAGAGAAACAGGGCTTTATTTGAGGATACGCATCCAAATGATTGGGCAGTCACCATTAAGATTTTAAAAACTCTGAATTTTTACCCTCCAATTAGTATTGATAAAGGACTAAGACAAAGTTCAATATTAAGGAGGAATGGTTTTGATATTGTTTTTTTTTATGGTGTTGTGGTAACTGGAGGCGCTAACTGTGGAGCCGGGGGTGCAATAAAATGCACAAACTCACTAGCCTATCGTTGGTTTTTTAATTGCGGGGATGGAACTAACACAAAAGCCGAGCTACTAGAAGCGTGGGCTACGCTAACTATCTCAAAGCTATTAAATCTTCAATATATTCAGGTCTTGGGGGATTCCAAAGTCGTCATTTAGTGGCTCAAGCAAGAAGGGAACCTCCAAACAATCAGTACTGAAGGTTGGAAATGTAGAATAAAAGAATTGATTCCTACTTTCAAAGGCATGCATTTTCAACATATTTTCCGAGAAGCAAATAGAGAGGTTGATCAGTTATCCAAGCAAGCCCTCACGGCTCCTAAAGGAAGGATCTCCTACTACACCTGGGATGGGGAAACTGCTGGTCCTACCTTCCAAGTGGATGTCTTTTAATTTCCTCGTGCTCCTCTATTTTGGTCCCTCGGTCATATTCACTCTATTTTTTTTTTGTATTGGCGTTTATCTCGTTAGAGACAGTGTCTTTTATTTTTTTGCATATTATAACTTAGCCTTGTATTAAGTTTGACTTGGGCAGCCTAGTCATGTTACTCTTCTTGCCAGACTGCCTTGATAGTAGCGAAATTTCAGTTTAGACTGGTTATTTTCTAGAGTTGTAATAAAAAATTATTTAATATAATTTTAGGAAAAGAAATTCATTTGAATAAAAAGGGTAATATCTTTTGTTGTTGGAATGGTTTGTAATATAATAAATATTTTCATTATAATATATATCAATTTTATTGTTACAAGTAATGTTTGAAAGGTTTGTAATATAATAAATATTTTTTTAATGGAAGAGGTTGATTTAATCAGGTGTTATTTATATTAGTTTTCTTATTATGTTGTATTAAATAAAAAAAAATATTTATTATTCATAAATAAATTTAAAAAAAATTAACAAATAATAATAATAATTTAATTTAATATTTTAAATTATATTTTATTATAAATATTGACAAATGTGAAACTTCTTTTTATGAAAAGGTATTTGTTAGATCTTTCAAAATGGATTTTTGGCTTTAAATGTATTTTAATGAGCCTATATTTGTCTTAACCTTAGATATATCAAGTGTCGAGAGGGATCAAATTTATTGAGGTGCAAAACGTTCCTCAAGTTTTGCACTCTAAAAGAGGTTTGCACTTAGAGAGAGTTGATCCCTCTCGACGCTTGATATATTCAGGGTTAGGATAGATCTAGGTTGGTCTATATAATTTATACTCATGTGAGATTTCTTTTTATTAATTATTATTACCATTTAGTGTTTTGTTCAATCGTTGCTCTTGTGCGGTAAATCCTTATCACTAGTATATGAGCTACTATCACTCTTTAAGGATCTCGATTCCTCTATGTAATTTTATTTTTCATTTCTTGATCCATGATCTGGATTTTAGCGGGAATAAAACACCATGGATGTACATTGTCCTTGAGTTTGTGGGAGACTTGTTGAATTACATATCTTTGAATTGCACTAAGACAAAGAATATCACTAGTCAAAATAAAATTATTCTAACCAAGGCAACTATTATAAACATTATCCAGTTAATGAAAGCTTATGAATGTAATAGCAAAGTGTAAAAGCATATGAATGTGTGGGTTAGGACTCAACCACCTGTTTGTAGAAAAAATGATAGCATAAAGAGGGTTGATGTAACTAGACTTGTGCAATTAAGTGAATGAACATCAACACATAACTAACATACTCCTAAAGCAAGCGAAGGGAAACTTAGAAGTGAATTGGGGTGGTTACGTTGTTTAAAGACTGGGGGATTTTGTTTTTGAGTGGATTTATATCGATTTAGCCACAAGTAGTCAATGTTCAAAGTTTTGGACCAATTATTTAGATCCCCATTCTTGGTTGCAGGTATATCTAGTGCATCTAATGAAGCCTATACAAGTTTTGTTTGAAATTGGGCAAATCAACAGATTTGGACCTACAACAACAAAAGAAACAAATTGATTATGAGAACAAACTAATTTCCTTCTATAACCCTTCATGCCACCACTAAAGGGTTTGAATTTACCTTACATATATAATTGGTCCAGTCATTGTGGTCAATAAAGGGCAAAAGACAACACTGATTATACTTATTCCAAGCTTCATTTGTGACAATCCAGTTTGATTAATTTAAGCAATTGATAAATGTTGAATGCAAATGCATCAAATGGGCAAGAAGGAGGAAGAAACAAATCATTATTCCAACCAATCACAACTTCAAACATGGTATTTCTTTTATGCAATATCACAATTAAGAATGTAAAACATGGAAGTAATCATTATTGTGTCCAAACACATTAAACAAAATATGCAAGCAGCCATTGTGGACCACCCAAGCCACAACGAATCAGTTAATCATTTTATCCAAATCCTACATGTAATGACCCATAAGTCAAGTTTGTTTGTAAAGACTTGCAAACAAACTTGGTGTATTTCCAACCCTTACTCTCCCATAATTTAGGCAAATCCTTTGCTCTCGACATTGGATCGAGCACTAGAAGACATTTGGGTAAAATTCAAAATTGGATTCATGCATTAGAATTCATATTTGGGTAAAATTTAAAATTGGATTCATGCACTAGTGGCATATAAAATGTTGTTAAAACATCTTCCCAACTTGCAGATGAGGTTATGGTGTAACAAAAAAGTCAACAATCCATTGGATACATGTTTCGAGTTCCATCATCTCGCTGGCAACAACTACACTCTTGGTGCAACGGATAATTGGGCCATAAATCATTTGAACCTCATGTTGGGAGGACGGGAGTAATTATCCAGGCTAAAGACCCTTGGGATTTTTATGCATCCAATGTTTTGAGTTACTGTATAATGTTGTAATTGAACCTAGTGATGTCATACCATAAATAAATGTTCACTCCCAAAAACAAATAATATTATTGTAAACGTCTAATTAAGATGCACGAATTTCTTAAAAGAGGAAAGTCGTAGGCATTGAAAAATGGACCTAAAAAGCAACAAAAGGCCAAGACCATATTTTTTACTTGTAATCCTTTTCTGTTGAGTTGCTTGACAACTACCTCAACTTTGGCATGGGGATCGTGGAGGCTCTTGATCAAACCTTTGTACACATACCCAAATCCACCTTCTCCAAGCATGTGGGCACGACTGAAATTCCTAATCGTAGCCCTGAGCTCTACATAGGTGAACACCCAAAGATTGTGCAGAGGCCTCTGTGACAAGTTGGACATTATGTTGGGTCCAGTGGAATCTATTAATTTTTTATGCTTATTTAGATTTGATTAGCTTTCTTTAGCATTTCACACTAGTAGTAGCATAGATGAAGCATTAACCATAACCAATAGCTGCAATAAATAACCAAGATCACAAGAAGAGAACCATGCACAAGATACACACGAATTTATCTTGGGAAACCCTTCTACTCAAGGGAAGAAAACCCAGTAACCTTTCACGAGAATATTTGTTCAAGAGAAGATCCAAGACCAAAAGAAGAGTAGTGTTAGTCTCCAAAGATAGTGCATTGGTCCAAGAGAGCGAAAATAACCAAGAGAGAATGATACAAAGTGATGATCTCCAAATGGGAGATGGATCTCTATATATACAAGTCCACCAAGTGAACTGTCACATCCAAGTGGTGTCACTCAATAGGGTCAACTTGCTCTTCTAGGTCTTCTATGCAAGGCTTGGGCCTTCTTCCTTCTCTTACGTCATAATGAAAGGTCTCCTCCATCTCATCGCACATGGCTACACCCAATGTGGACCTTCTCATCTCGTCTAGGGGCCACAACCCACTAGAGCACACTAGGTCAACCCAACTCAGTCCATCAAGAAGTACAAGCTAGTAAATATCCCAACCACATGGGCTACACCCCAAGGGTCGTTGGGCACCAACCCTGTATGTCATCACAAATCAACCCAGCTCGGTCCATTGAGGAGTACGACCTGGAGAATGTCCCAACCACATGGGCTACACCCCAAGGGTCATTGAGCACCAGCTCAGTACAACTTATCAATCCATCGATAAGTGTCATACTCAACTCAGCTCATTGAGGAGTATCGCTCACAGGTCAACCCAACTTAGTCCATCGAGGAGTACGACTTGGAGAATGTCTCACGAAGATGCAATCATCAACACTCTCTCTCAACGAGAGGGGCATTCTCTACCACTCCATGTTTATCATGGAAGTACTCAAACTTCAACTTGGCAAGGGGCTTAGTGAGAACATCTGCAATCTGCTCATTTGTAGGAAGGTATTGCACCAGTACTGCTTTCCTCTACACCATATCTCGAATGTAACGAAACTTGATCTCAACATGTTTTGATCTGTCATGAGATACTGGATTCTCTGAGAGCTTCACACAGCTCTGGTTATCGCAATGAATCACGGTGGGATCCAACATTTGTCCAAACAATCATGCAAGGAGCTTCCGAAGCCACACTGCTTCATTTACTACCATACATAATGCAATATACTCAACTTATGTGGTGCTCAAAGCCACAGAAGTTTGTTTCTTGCTACACCAGGAAACCATGGCTGACCCCAAGCTGAAGTAACACCCTGAGGTGCTCTTCCTGGCAATTGTGCCCCCTGCCCAATCAGAATTATCATATCCCTACAATCTCATGTCAATATTGGAAGCATATCTCATGACATATCTAATTGTGCCTCGTAAGTATCTCAATACATGCTTCGTTGCTACCCAATGCGTCTGTCTTGGCTGACTCATGAACTAGCTAAGTGCACTCACTACATAGCAAATATCTGGTTTGGTGTTAACCAGATACATCAATGATCCAATCAACTGTAGGTACTAAGTCAGATCAATCAAGTTTGAATCGGAAGAAGACTCACTCAACTTCTTTATATTCGACACCATCAATGTGGTCATGGACTTACAGTCCAACATCCCAAATCTCCTCAGAATCTCAATTGTATACTTCCCCTGACTCGGGAAGATCTCATCAGTTCTCTACCACACCTCTGGTCCCAAGAAATAGTGCATCATGCCAAGATCTTTCATCTCAAATTCAGAGGCCAATTCATGCTTGCACCAAGTAATGAGGCGCTCTGCTCCGGTGAGAAATAAATCATCAACGTACAAGATCAAAATTAGGGACTCACCATTAACAATCTTATAATACAGGTTGGAATCAACAACACTCTTGTTGAAACCCAAACTCATCAGGTATCCATCAATCCTCGCATACCAAGCTCGAGGTGTTTGCTTGAGTCCATACAGGGCCTTCTTCAATTCATACAGGGCCTTCTTCAACCTACACACATGGGACTCCTTCCCATGGATCACGAAACCGTATGATTGTTCGATGTACACCTCTTCCTCAATCTCTCCATTGAGGAAGGTTGTCTTTACACCAATCTTATGTAATCTCCAACCCATGGTTGAAGCAAGGGCAATGATCGTTTGAATGGAGGTGTACCGAGCAACAAGAGAAAATGTCTCCTCATAGTCTATTCCATCTACCTGAGAGAATCCTCTAGCCACAAATCTTGCTTTATGCTTCTTGATGCTCCCGTCAACTGCATAATTGATCTTATAGATCCACTTGGAAGTCACCACAAACTTCACCTCATGTCTCAGAACAATATCCCACACATCATTCTTCATGATGGACAGGTACTCCTCCATCATGGCATCTCTCCATACTAGCTGACTAGATGCCTCCTAATAACAAGAAGACTCATAATCAATTACGTGGCTCATCGCTGCAACATAGCTCAAGAATCTCTGAGGTCTCTTACTTTCTCTGAAAGTACCACGGGGAGTTGCATGTCCCTCTACCTCCTGTAAAGTCTGACGAGCCCATGCATGCCTCTTCCGGCGTATTGCAATATCTCGGGGAACATCAACATGATCCACAGGATCAACTGGATCAACAGGCTCAATTGTCTCCCTCTAAATTGTTGAAGGGTGTGGAGGAGAAGATACCATGTCCTCATGTCTCTCACTATCAATCTCCATGTGAGATCCTCTAGATCTCTTGAAGGCTACCTCCTCATCAAAGGAAGCATCCCTGCTCACCTCAATTTGTCTCTGACCTGGGATGTAGATCCGATATGCCTTCGAAGACTCATTGTAGCCAACAAATGTACCCTTCCTGCCTGAAGGGTCTAACTTCGTCTTTTTCTCCTTGGGTACGTGAATGTAAACATGACACCCAAATATCCCGAAGTGTCCAACCTCAGGCTTCACTCCAGTGAAAGCCTCCTCGAGAGTCATATCCTTCAAAATCTTATGAGGACTCTAGTTATGAACATACACAACGGTCATGGATGTCTACCCACATAAACATAGGCAAACTCTGATCATGAATCATCGCCTTTGTTGTCTCAACAATGGACATGTTCTTTCTCTCTGCAACCCCATTTTACTGGGGCTTGTAAGGAATATTGTACTCCCTATTGATCCTTGCCTCAACACAGAAAGCATTGAAATCCTTGGAGGTGTACTTTCCTCCATTATCTGATCTTAGTATCTTGATCTTCTTTCCGGTCAGGGTCTCAACCTGTGCTTTGTACTCCTGAAACCTGCCAAGGACTTCTTAATATTCCTTGGACTTCAAGAAGTAAATCCAAGTCTTTAGAGAGTAGTCATCAACGAATATCACATAGTATATGTATCCACTCAATGAAGCAACCGACATAGGCCCACACAAATCTGAATGCACCAGTTCTAAGATCCCCTTGGATATGTTATCATTGCTCGGAAAAGACCCCTTGGCATTCTTTCCAAGAGAACAACCTCTGCAAATGCCATCATGCTCTACACAAAGCGCTTGAAGACCTGTCACCATCTTCCCTAGAGCGGGAAGAGCTCTATAATGCAAACGAGCAAGTCTCCTATGCCACAACTCACTCAAACTGATAGAATCATGCACTATGGCCTGAACTGGTTGCATTGTCGATCTATACAAATTGTCTTTTCGAACACCAATCACACGGGCTGATCCCATGATAGAGTACTTGTGCCAAGCAAGAACCTTACCATCAGAGAAGGCACCCTTGTATCCTTTGTCCTCCAAGGCTAAAATAGAGACAAGGTTCCTTCTCATCCCTGGTACAAACAATACAACACTCAAATGAAGTGGGGTACCAGAATCTAACTAAAAGGAAATGGCCCCAAATCCCTTCACAGTATATCTGGCATCATCACCAAGTACAACATGCAACCAAGAGTCTTTCTCTACTAAATCAGTGAGGTGTTCTATATATCCAATCAAATGTCTAAAAGCACCACTATCAATCAACCAAATATCACAAGTAGTAGGAATTGTACCTGAGAGGGATGAAATGAAGAAGAACTCCTCATTGTCCTTGCTTCCTTTCCTTGAATTCTTTTGAGGTGGCTCTCGGTCAACATACGGTGGAGGCATGTTGCTTCTTATTCTTCCACAAAGGGAACTCTCCGGCATAGTGGCCAAACTTCTCGCATTTGAGGCACTGGACCTTTGAAAGGTCCTTCTTTTTACGCTTAGGAGTTGGTCTGGGCTTCCTCTCTTTGATTGATCTATTGGAACCTCGTCCTCTTCATTTTACTTTCCTTGCATGAGAGGCAAGGGCATGACTCTCATCATGATGGGAACTTTGTGCACCCCTAGCAACAAGTCTGATCTCCTCCCGAGTACGATCTGCCCATAACCGATCAAGCTTGGGAAATTTGGATCACCCACTAATACTTTGAATGAATGGCTCCCAATGACTTGGAAGACAATTAAGAGTCAACATGACAAGCTCTATATCTAAGATGATCTCTCCAATGGAACCCAACTGATCTTTGATCTCAAATACCTTCATGAAGAAGGTGGCAATTGTATCTACCTTAGCCATCTTAACGTTTCGAAACTCGTGCTTCAAGGCAATGGCTATGATGGTGTTGTTTCTCTCAAACAACTTCTTCAAGGCATCAAACATCTCTTTAGTTTTCTTCAGTTTGGAGATGTGTGGAATCAACTGGTCTCTCACATAGTAGATGATGATCCTTCTAGCTCTTGCATCATTCTTCCTCTGTTGAGACTTCTCCGACGCATCAACAGGTTCTGGCACAAACTATTTCACAAATTTCATCGGATCACTCTCTTCCAGAGTGATGAGTAGCCTAGATTTCCAAGAGTGGAAGTTGGAGGCTCCATCAAGCCTATCTTCCACCGACACACTTGTCACCATGGCAACAGAAACCCTAGGACCTAAAATAATGCCAAAAATTCAAACTTCTATGATCCGCAATTTGAGAGTTGCAGAAGATGTGTTAGGGTAGGGCGCATTTATCTGTGAAAGAATTAGGCCCAATAACCTAGGGAAAGTGCTCAACGAGCTTGACAGGGAAAAGTGCAGCTGCAACCAAACCCTAGCGAAACTGCAGAAAAAGAGCTAGCCAGTTGCAGAAGAGGGCTAGCGAACTTGTGCAGATGGCTTCTTCAAGAACATTGTTATGATACCATATTAAATTTGTATGCTTATTCAGATTTGATTAGCTTTCTTTAACATTTCACATTAGCAGTAGCATAGATGAAGCATAAACCATAACTAATAGTTGTAGTAAATAACCAAGGTCACAAGAAGAGAATCATGCACAAGATACACATGAATTTATCCTAGAAAACCCTTCTACTCAAGGGAAGAAAACCCAATAATCTTTCACTAGAATATTTGTCCAAGAGAAGATCCAAGACCAAAAGAAGAATAACGCTAGTATCCAAAGATAACGCACTGGTACAAGAGAGCGAAAATAACCAAGAGAGAATTATCCAAAGTGATGATCTCCAAATGGGAGATGGCTCTCTATATATACAAGTCCATCATGTGAATTGTCACATCCAAGTGGTGCCACTCAACAGGGCCGACTTGGTCTTCTAGGTCTTATACACAAGGTTTGGGCCTTCTTCCTTCTTTGACGTCATAGTGAAAGGTCTCCTCCATCTCGTCACACATGGCTACACCCAATGTGGACCTTCTCATCTCATATAGGGGCCATAACCCACTAGAGCACACTAAGTCAACCCAACTCAGTCCATCGAGGAGTACGACCATAGTGTCCACAGGTCAACCCAACTCAGTCCATCAAGGAGTACGACCCAAAAAATATCCCAACCACATGGGCTACACCCCAAGGGTCGCTGGGATCAACCCAGTATGTCATCATAGGTCAACCTAGCTCAGTCCATCAAGGAGCACGACCTGGAGAATGTCTTGACCACATGGGTGATCCGTATTTATGAGCGGAATGAAATGAATAATATACTGAATACAATGATACAGAGATATGGAGAACAACAACATATATCTAGTGAACAATAACTTCTATTGAATAAATAAAATAGGCTAAAACTGCAAAACTCAAAACACTTGCTCGAATGGTGGTAGCTATCTCTGAGAAGAGATGTGGCTGCTACGCACATTTATCTGAGTAAAATGATTACAATGAGGATCCAGAGGCCTTTTTAACATTACTCATGAATGCCAAAACCCTAGACATCCAAAAACCTAACACTAGGAGATGAAACACCAAAAGTTATGTGGACCCCGATGGGTAAGTTGGTATGTCAACTTCCCAGGATCGTAACTTTTGCATACAACCTTCGTTTTAGGCGTGTGATAGCCCGTTGGAAAGCTATTTTTGAGAACTACATATTATGTTGTCAAACTATAACTCCATCTACAATTTGACTGTGGCAAGACTCTCATCCCATTTATGTGGATGCTTAGAGTTATACATGCAGAGGATGTGCACAATCATCTGATTGACGACCTCTGTTTGGCCATCGGTTTGAGGGTGGAAGGCAGTGGATTTAGTGATATTGGTGTCCAACAGTAACAAGAGACTTGACCAGAATGTGTTGAGGAACCTGATGTCCCGATCGGAGATGATGGTCTGTGGTATCACAAAATGGACCCACTCTCATTCGAAGAAAATCTTGGCAGTATCTATCGCTCTGATGCTCTTCTTACAGGCTATGAGAATGGCCATCATCGAAAACTGATCAACCACCATAAATACACAATCATTTCCTTGCTTGGTGGATGGAAGGCCAGACATGTAATTCATTGAGATGGATTCCCAAGGCCTCTCAAGGCTAGGAAGAGGGGTGTATTAGTCTTGCTTCTTGATGGCTGACTTGGAAATGACATAGGCAGTGCAAGATTTGATATACTTGTTGACGTGTTGTCGAAGTTTTGGCTAATACAAATGTTTCTGTAGAATGACCATAGTTTTCTCCACGCCAAAATTTCATGCCATCCGACTATAGTGAGCCTCCCAAATCAGCTTTGCATGCTCTCTTGCAGGAACACAGAGATGGACCAAATGGCATAACTGTACTTTCTGAATGTGAAAATCGGTGACATTCACACATGTACCTAAGAGCTGATACGTGGTGGAGAAGTCCAGATCTTGCTAATAAAGTTGGGGCCACTCAGATGCCTCATGCCCACAAGAATGGAGCACGATGGTGAGTGTAGCCATGGGAAGTCGACTGAGGCAGTCATCGACATGATTTGTGCTCCCTTTCTTATACTTGATGTTGAGATGGAATTGTTGCAGGTAGGTGGACCACTTATGATGGCAGTCGTTCTACAACTTCCCCTGTGTCTATATGAACAGTAGAGGCTTTTGATCAGTGTGGATGATTGTCTCCTTTCCCATAATGTAATGTCTCCATTGACGACAGACTTGTACAATGGAATACAATTCCTTGTCATAGGTGGGGTATTTCTGGACAGTATCTGAGAGTGTCTCACTATGGTATGCTACTAGACGATCGTGTTGAGTGAGAACTTCACCTACAACATAGTCGGATGCATCAGTCTCAATCTCAAATGGTTGTTGCAGATCAGGTAAGGAGAGTATTGGAGATGAGCACAAGCGATGCTTCAAATCATCAAATGCTCGTTGTTGTACCTTCCCCGATGTGAACTTTGCCCTGCCACCGCCCTTGGTCACTTGGTTGAGGGCCCAAGCAATATGGGAGAATCCCAACACAAACCGTTGGTAGAAGTTGGCAAGTTCCAAGAAGCTCCGAAGCTCATTTAGTGTGGTCGGGGCTGACCAATCACGAAGGACTTGGATCTTAGCTGGATCCACATGTACCCCATGCTCATCAACAATGTAGCCCAAGAATTAGACCCTATTCATGCCAAAGAAGCATTTCTCCAAGTTGGCATACAACTTGTGYTGCTGTAGAGTGCTCAAAACCTGTTGAATATGTTGCATGTGCTCCTCCCAAGTTCTGTTGAAGATGAGGATGTCATCCAAATATACCACCACAAAAGAGTTGRTGAAGGGTCTCAATACATCATCCATCAATCTCATGAAAGTGGTTGGTGCATTTGTTAAGCCAAAGGACATGACCAACCATTCAAAGAGACCTTCTTTAGATTTGAAAGTTGTCTTCCATACATCAGTTGGCTCGATGGGAACCTGGTGGTATCCCGACTTTAGGTTAATCTTGCTGAAGGACTTTGCTCCCTTAAGTTGGTCAAGAAGGTCATCAATTCGGGGAATTGGGTACCGGTTCCTGACTATGAGTTTGTTTAATGCTCTGTAATCAATTCAGAGTCGCCAGGTCCCATCTTTCTTCTACACTAGTACAATCACGCTTCTGCAAGGGGAGGAGTTGGGTCTGATGTGCCCCTTTTGAAGCAACTCTTGGATCTGACGCTTGATTTCATCATTTTCCATCAGTGAGCGATGATAGACTGGTCCATTAGGCAGAGGTGCACCGAGGGTTAGATCAATTGGATGCTTGACTTGGCAGTGCGTCGGTACCCCGGTGGGTGAGGAGAAGATGTCTTTGTACTCTTCCACGATCCCATCCACTTGCTTATTTTTCAAAGAGAGGCTTTGTGTAGAGGCCATAGATGTGGCAATGACCTTCTGCTCACTATGAGCATAGATCACAAAGAAGACGAACTTCCTGGTTTATGAAATGACCTTACTGCATTGCTTAGGAGATATTAAAGAAATAGCAGTAGGTGGCGCTACCTCTGGTATCCTATACAATTGTCTACCCAAAGTAATAATAACACTATGGGGTCTAGGCTCATAAACAACATGTCGCTTCCACAAATATGGTTGTCCTAAAAGAGCATGAAAAAATTAAAGGGGAGAAATATCACACAATACCTCGTCTTTGAAGGGCTTGATGTCATAGGCAGACGACACTGTTGGATGATGCAAAGATCTCTTCCTTGGCGAAGCCAACCGATGGTTTAGGGTTGCGGGTGTGGTGTCGTCGACAGGTCGAACCGCTAGACGACCTCTGTTGAGATCAGGTTCTTCTAATTGCCGCTATCGACAATGAAATGAAGTGGAGCCCCCTTTACCCACATCTATGAGTGAAAGAGGCGTTCCCCTTCCTCTGGTTCATTTGGTTCGCTTGGCTGGACTTTAGTGGTAGTGACATCGGCACTGNATTGCCGCTATCGACAATGAAATGAAGTGGAGCCCCCTTTACCCACATCTATGAGTGAAAGAGGCGTTCCCCTTCCTCTGGTTCATTTGGTTCGCTTGGCTGGACTTTAGTGGTAGTGACATTGGCACTGAGTTCGACATCGATAATCTGCTTCCCTCCTTCTGGATTTGATTCGGAGTCGAAATCTTCCTCTGACTCGGAAGCTTTGAGCTCGACCACCAATGACTACTTGGAGCGACATTCTTCGGTGTTGTGCCAAGGGATTTTATGGTATTCACACCATTTTCCTGTGTCCTTCTTTGACTTCTCATTACCCTTCTTCTGTTGCGGCTTGGACTGGTTGTCCTCATAGTGGCCATCTTTGCTTTGTCCCTTGTTTTGTGGGTTGGGGATGCCTTTGCCCTGCTTCGACTGTGAGGGGTTTGTAGATCCAAACTCTCGCCTCTTCTACTTAAATTTATGTTCGATCTTGACAACATATCTATAATCCGTACCTAATGATGCGATGTAATATACCAGATATAAAAGTATGCAGAACAAAAATAAAATGCTAGAAATGGCAGAATAACAGTAATATAACCAGCATAATCTCCACAATAACACAGAAATGATATAAGAGCAACGACAGAAATAACACTTTGATTCAGAAAGCAATGTTCACGGGCCTCTTCGAGGGGGCAACCTCCAATCGAGCAACGCTCCGTTACAATAATCTCCAAGCTAGGGTTTTCAGACCCTCTACCCTTATTTATACTAAATATGTCTATCAAGAGAAGCATCTAGAGGAAGATCCTTCTAGAAGCGGAAGCTTCTATTAGGTCTTCTTACATCCGCCTTATTCTATTTTATTGAAAGGCCTTATTAATATTGACTTTTATTACATCTGAATATATTGTTCTACCTATGTGCGAGTTAGGACCCTAACATGTTCGCCCCCTTAAAAACAACCTTGTCCTCAAGGCTTGAGATGTGGAAACTGCTGCAAAATGGTAGCTGGTTCCTAAGTGGCATCTGCTGGAGTTGTATCTTTCCACTGGACTAGCACTTCCTTGATGGTTCTCTGATGCAAGCGACGCTCACGCTGGTCCAAAATTGCTTCTGGCTGTAGCCAAATGGATCCTTCTTCAGCTAACTCGGGAAGGTTGGTTTGAATTTGGCACCTAGTTCCAATCACCTTCTTTAAGCATGAAACATGAAAAATAGGATGTAGCTTCGAATGACTGGGCAGAGCTAACTGATAGGCGACTTGTCCCACACTCTTGAGAACTGTATAAGGACCATAAAATTTGGGTGCTAGCTTCTGACAATGCTCGCCCTTGAGGGAAGTTTGCTTGTATGGTTGTAGTCACAGAAACACCTGATCCCCTTCTGCAAATTGACGTTCAGAGCGACCTTGATCTGCTTGTTGCTTCATGCGATTTTGTGCCATGACCAAGTTCTCTTTGAGGGTACAGAGAATATCCTCTCGAACTGTAAGTGTTTGGTCAACTGCCTGGACCTTTGAGGTACCTGGTAAGTATGAGAGAACTGAAGGTGGCTTATGTCCAGATACCGCTTCAAAAGGAGTCATGCATGTAGCTGTATGGTAGGAAGTGTTGTACCACCATTCAACTAGGGGTAGCCATTGAGCCCATTGATTTCGCTTTTCAGAGGCAAAACACCTCAGATATGTTTCCAAACACTTGATGACAACTTCCATTTGACCATCAATTTGGGGATGATAAGTTGTGCTGAGATGCAATTGGGTGCCCTGTAGCTTGAACAGTTCTTGCCAAAAATTGCTTGTGAAAGTTGGGGCACGATCAGAAACAATAGAGTGCGGCATGCCATGAAGCTTGAAGACCTGGTCCATGGAAATTTGAGCCACCGTGGATGCAGTAAATGGGTGTTGAAGAGCGCAGAAATGAGCATACTTGGAAAGGCGATCCACAACCACCATTATGACTGATTTATTTCCCGATTTGGGTAAGCCAGTAATAAAGTCCATAAAGATATCCTTCCAAATAGTAGGTGGAATCAGAAGCGGTTGTAGTGTGCCCAGAGATTTGACTGTTTCTCCCTTGTTGCATTGACACACATCACATTCAACGACAAAATTACGGATGTCCTGTTTCATACCATCCCAGAAAAAAGAACGTTTGACCCTGTCATAGGTTTTGGTGAACCCGGAGTGCCCCGTTGTGGGTGTAGCATGAAGCTCAGAAAGTATCGTGGATTTAAGCTTTGATTGTTTACTTAAATACAAACGGCCTTTGTATCAAAGCTCATCCTAGAGCCAAGAGTACCCTGGGGGAGCTAGAGCATTGGTCTGCAATTGTTGGATCAGATGCGAACTTTTGGGATCTTGTAGCCATTCTTGGCGAACAACTTGGAGCCAATCTGGTACAATGAAGGAAAGAGAAAAAAGGGATCCTTCTTCTTCATATTTTCGGGACAGTGCATCTACCACCACATTGTCTTTGCCTTTCTTGTAAATGATCTCATAATCATATCCAAAGAGCTTAGTCACCCATTTTTGTTGCTCCAAGGAGGAAATGCGTTGTTCCATAAAGTACTTGAGGCTTTGATGGTTTGTCTTAATTTGGAAACGTTGCCCCAAGAGATAAGGGCACCACAAGTCAATGACATACAGAATAGCCAACATTTCCTTTTCATAGATGGGTTTGCCCAGATTCCTTTCAGATAGTTGCTTGCTGGTGAAGGCCAAAGGTCGACCCTCTTGCATAAGGACAACACCGATTCCTTTCCCTGAGGCATCACATTCCAACACAAAGGTCTTTGTGAAATTAGGAAGGGCTAGAACCAGAGTGGTGCACATGGCCATCTTCAAGGTTTGGAAAGCTTGAGCAGCGGCTGGAGTCCAAGTGAAAGAGTTCTTTTTGGGAGAGCAGTGAGAGGTGCTGCAATCTTTCCATAATTCTTAATAAACTTGCGATAATATCCTGTTAAGCCCAGAAATCCACGCAAGCTTTTGAGAGTCTTTGGGTGCGGCCAGTCTTGCATAGCTTCAATCTTTTTCGGATCCACCCTGACGCCATCCTTGCCAACCAGATGACCCAAGTATTCTACTTCTGAGGCACCAAAAGCATATTTAGACTGTTTCAGAAAAAGTTGGTGCTGAGAGAGTAGATGGAGAACTCGATGAGTAAGATGGTTTGTCCAGGTTTTGCTATAAATGAGGATATCATCAAAGAAAACTAAGACAAAATGACGGAGAAAGGGATGTAAGACATGATTCATGAGGCTTTGGAAGGTGGAGGGGGCATTACTCAAGCCAAAGGGCATGACCAAAAACTCATAGTGGCCCTCATGAGTTCGAAAGGCCGTCTTGGGAATGTCTGCCTCTTTCATACGTATCTGGTGATAGCCCGAGTGAAGATCAAGTTTAGTAAAGAATTGGGCGCCACTCAATTCATCCAGGAGGTCATCAATGACAGGAATGGGAAATTTGTCTTTAATGGTCAGTTTGTTGAGGGCACGAAAGTCAGGACACATTCTCCAAGAACCTTCTTTCTTTAGGACCATGACTACAGGAGAAGAGTAAGGGCTTGTACTAGGGCGGATAATGCCTGCATTAAGGAGTTCCTGGACCATTTTCTCAATTTCATTTTTTTGTGAAAAGGGGTGGCGATACGGACGGATATTGGGAGGAAGGCTTCCAGGTACAAGGGGAATGGAATGATCATGAACACTGAGGGAAGGAGGGAGTCCTTAGGGAGTGGAAAATGCCATTTGATGTTTAGAAAGGAGGGCTTGGAGGTCTTGCGGCACCGGGGGTGTCTTTGTTGCTTGTATGGCATGGAGTTGGGCAATGACACCATAATGACCTTTTTTGAGCAGCTTTTCCATGCGATGGGAACTAATGACCTCAGGTGAACCAACAGTGATGCCTTGGAATTTATATTGGTGGCCTTCCTGGTCGAATTGCATGGTTAATTCCTTAAAATCCATGAGAATGGGACCCAAAGTCCTTAGCCAGTCTGCACCCAACACAAT
>JASDQU010013628.1:96487-117469 GCA_032191745.1 Picea mariana | reverse complement strand
TTTTCCTTCTTTGTAACCAGATCCTACAATTGTGGATCTTGTAATTAATGCTCTTAGTTGGAGAATGAGTAAGGAAAAACTATATATATTCCTTATGTGAGCCATGTTGAAGAAGGAGAGGAAAGGAGAGAGTGCTTAGCTCTTGAAAGCCATAGTGCTGAGCTAATGAAGAGCCGTGGTCCTTGAATGTAAGAAAGCTTTGAGAGCTCACTTTGAAGAAGGAATATAGAAGATATGCATTCTAGTTGGAGCAGGTCCGGAGATGTAACCCCAGAGATGGAGGGGTGAACTCCGTTATCAACATTGATTGTCTCTCTCTTATTTGCCTTCATGTGTTTTATACTCCTTAATGTTCATTTGTATTATGTTTATGCTTGTAATGATTTATGATGAATGAGCTAATGTGCTCAATAAAACCTGTATAAGCCATAGTCAATTTAAAAGATCCTCACATTGTAAACATTTGGGAGAGTAATACTCAACCCGTTTATGGATCAAGTGGTATCAGAGCAGGTGACTTCTTTGCAGGATGGGCAGAGGAGCGAAGCACGCTGAAAGAATGCAAGAGTTGTAAGAGATCAATGACAACATTCAAGCTGACAATGCAGAATTGAGAAGACTTTTGCAAGTAGCTGAAGAGGATAAGCAAGAGCTTCAAGAAATGCTACGAGACAAAGAAGAGTTATTGGCTAAGTTGCAGAAGGTTGAGAAGATGGATGCTGTATCTCAAACTGAGGTATACGATGTTAATTCATGTTCTGTTTTCTCTCAATATGACACTAATGTTGGCATGAAGATCCTCACGAAGATGGGGTATAGAGGAGGTGGACTTGGCATTAATGGTCAAGGAGTCACCCAGCCATTGGAGGTTGTACCAAGACAACCATTTGCAGGCTTGGGTTATGTACATGAAGAGAAAGGAGAATGCTCAAAATTTGCTGAAGCGAAAGCCATCTCTTCACCACTGGATTCCAAGAAGGGAATCAAGA
Source organism: Picea mariana (assembly GCA_032191745.1). NCBI lineage: Eukaryota > Viridiplantae > Streptophyta > Pinopsida > Pinales > Pinaceae > Picea > Picea mariana. Next base: position 116,480 of record JASDQU010013628.1, on the reverse strand, counting down.
CAGTTAGTCCTCATCAGTTCAAGGACAAGTCAGGAAGGTATAACAATCATTCAAGTTTTTCTTTTTCATATAAGAGAAATGATTACTTCCATAGATCTTCTAACCGTGATGTAGTTAAGCATCAAACAAAGAAAATGTGGGTTAAGAAGACGGATGTGTCCATGAGAAGTGAGACCAAGCAGAAGAAGAACCTTTCGTATCCTCCTGCAAGGAATATACAGCTGAATGGAAAACGAAAGAATTTCTGCAATTTCTGCAAAATCAGTGGCCATTGGGAGAAGAAGTGCTGGAAATTGCACCCTGAGATTCGCCACAAGTCAAGCAAGCAGAATGTAAAAGAGCCTGTGACCAAGGAGGCTCTATCTACCATTGGAAAAGCACGATTATGAGATGAAAGTGCTTGTTGTTGGTTCGGTAAGCAGTTCATAATGTTTCTGCAAGTCTTATTTATGCTATGTTGCAAAATTTCGAGTTTTATTGGGGCAGGTATCCCTCTTTTGATGGAAAACACTCAAAAATTTTCTATCTCGAATTATGGAGTTAACTATGCCAGATCGAAGAGCTCGTCGAGACGATTCCAAAGATGCTTGAATCACGTGAGTCGGGATGGAACAAAAGGATCGATAGATCGTGATTGTCTCGTCAATTTGATATGAATGGCCCTCTATGTGTGGCTGCAACCTTCCTGCCGAGCCCGAGGGGAGATCGACTACACTTTTTCTGTTTTGAATTGAAGGGATCACCAGATTTAAGGGATGCAAAAGAGATCCCAAGGCGCAATGGCCACTCAGAAATCACTGTGAAAAACTCAGGGTGCTCGCCGATCAATCAGATCGATTCGTTCTTGCAAAAAAAAAAATTTCTCCTAAGATCGGCTAAGAAATCACTGTAACTGGTTGTGATCAGCAATAGCGCAGCTACTGATTCATGGAAACCTCCATGCGACTAGCTTCGAGGTTGATTCGTTGTCTGATCCCGATCAAGCAACGGGAGGAGCTCCTAATTCTTTAGAAAGTTCATTAAGGACTTGCGGCAGACTAATTCCATCAGCAAATTATTTGTTTCTGGGTGATTATGTGGATCCCGTGGAGCAAGCGATTGATGGTCGATCCTTCAAATCGCTACATTCGTGGATGCCAATGGTCGATATTATCAAACTCTTCTCACAGAATCATCGCGTTCTAGCGAGGTAATCCTCTCTGCAGGATCCATAGGCAGCCCCCAGCTGCTCCTCTTGAGTGCGTTGTGAGGGAAATGATGATAATGGCTGCCAATATTCGTACATGGTTTCTGCTTCTAACGATGTTGACGATGACGAGCAGCAATCAGTTGTTATCTTCTTCTCAGGTAGCCAGAACACCCTCGGGTGCTCCCTTTGCGTTTATCATTGTGGATGGGAACAGAGAAGCTTCAAGAGAATACGATTACATTGTAGTTGGGGAAGGAACGGTCGGCTGTCCACTCTTAACAACAATCTCTACTAATTATTCCGTTTTAGTAATAGAGAGGGGAGGATCTCCATACGGGAATCTGGACATCGAGAACGACAATGTTTATGGAAAGCTATTGGTGCGATTCCATGTTTTGGAGCTATCAACGTTCCATACGGAGCTGGAAATACAACTGTGTGTGCTGTGAATACGTGCACCGATAGCCAAGAATCCAGCGTCTATGCACTGATCAAGGACGAGATCTCTATTTATCCGGGAACTGTTAGACAACATATTTCAACGAGCAGAAAAATCCATTGAAAGGATAACGTCTATGCACAGAAGAAGGTAACACTCCCTCCAAGGCGGCACAAGATAATAATTTTGGATGAGGTTGATAGCATGACAGGTGGAGCACAACAAGCTCTTAGGCGCACCATGGAAATCTTCTCCAATTCAACAATATTTGCCCTTGCATGTAACACTTTGGCCAAAATCATTGAGCCCATACGGAGCAGATGTGCTATTATTCATTTCTCAAAGTTATCCGACCAGGAGATCCTCGGATGCCTTATGCAAGTGGTTGAAGCTGAAAAGGAAGCTTATGTACCTGAAGGACTGGAAGCAATTGTATTCACAGCTAATGGAGACATGAGGTGATCATTTCTTTTCTACGATGCTGTGAAATGTGTTATTTCATCATTATTGTTATCGCCAGATTTGTGAAGTTGCAAAGGAATTGCAATTTGTCAGCATTACACCTTGAAGATATTTTTGAGACAGTTAGCGCTATGGTCAATGAGAAGGACGAGGAAAACGAGATTCTGTGGGTACCATACGTAGATATTCTGATTCTGATAGTTACGATGGAAATGGTAGTATAACCCTTCAGATTTGTCATCTCGATATATCAATGGATCGAATTTGATTCCGTCTGAGATTGGGGTTTCCTCTCTGTGGCACCGTCCAAATATCCAATCCTGCACATCACTTTCTGATCTCTCTAATTGGCAGTCTAAAACTTCTTGGAAAAAGGATGATACTATTGTAACATGTGGGGATGCACTGCAAGATAGGAAAATATGTTTCTCATTTCCTGGGACTGCTAGTAAAGTGCCACGAGGTGGTGAATTGATTGATGGGAAGTCTCCATAGAGCCGAGACTTATTACTCGGATTTCTTTAAGTGTCGAGACTTGGTTGTTGCAGGTCACACAGGCCATTACATAGCAAAAGAGTCAAGAGCCGAGACTTTGGACTATTTCTCCATCATTTCCCACACTTTGGAGGACTGTATAGTTCGTTGTTTAGAGTTCGAATGAAGGAAACGTCCATATGCCAAGCATCAGATTTGGTAAATCTGACTACTAAAACTTTTTTTTTGATCATATACCCTAGTTTTAAATACTTATATTTGCATAGGAGATATGTCATAGTCGGGGTCTCCTTGGTGAGAACGTGCAAAAGTTTTCCCGGAGATGGTTCTATACTTTGGTTTTGAAACCTAATGTATTTTTTCCACATGTGTTTGAGTGCACATATTTTGTAATGGGGCACTTGATATATGTTTTGACTGTGTAAAGGTTTGTGTAGACACTCTTGAGTGCGGAAGAGTGAGAGGCATATTTTTGCGCATTAAGCCTTGTTGGCTTCTTTGTAAAAAGTTGATTGAGGCAAGCCTATTTTTGGAATTTTCATGTAAACTTGACCAATGAGTGTGTTTATAAACTCTTGGCAAGTGTTTCAAAACAAAATGTAAACAGGAATGATCAGTCACAGATCTAGGTTATCATCAATTACAGGTTGCAGCAGTTGCAGATGTGGGCATTTGCCTATACATTATTATTACTCACTTGTAATTAAAATGATTAATATTTGTGAGAGAAAATTTGTCTCACATATTATTCATTTATTAATTATGGAAATTGGCTTTCATGTGAGAAACCACCTCACACCAATTTGCCATTTTCTTCTCAATTGTAGGTTGAGAGAATCAAGGGCATGGTTGGAAAGTCTTTGGGTAGTTTTGAGACTTTTCCATTTTTAAGCCTAAGATGGTTGAAGATCCTACTTTTAAGGATCTTGTTTTTACTTCTTTGTAATCAGATCCTACAATTGTGGATCTTGTAATTAATGCTCTTAGTTGGCGAGTGAGTAAGGAAAAACTATATATTCCTTATGTGAGCCATGTTAAGAAGAAGAGAAAGAAAGGAGAGAGTGCTTAGCTATTGAAAGCCATAGTGCTGAGATAATGAAGAGCCATAGTCCTTGAATGTAAGAAAGCTTTGAGAGCTCACTTTGAAGAAGGAATATAGAAGATCTGCATTCCAGTTGGAGCAGGTCCGGAGACGTAGCCCCAGAGGTGGAGGGGTGAACTCCGTTATCAACATTGGTTGTCTCTCTCTTATTTTCCTTCATGTGTTTTATACTCCTTAATGTTCATTTGTATTATGTTTATGCTTGTAATGCATTATGATAAATGAACTAATATGCTCAATAAAACTTGTATAAGCCATAGTCAATTTAAAGATCCTCACATTGTAAACATTTGGGAGAATAGTACTCGACCCGTTTACGGATCAATAATAAAATAGAGTCTCTGTAGATTGTTGCAGTATATTTCATTTCTTAAAAACATAAGTTTAATAATAGATACATTGTTGTGGAAAAAAATAACTCATTATCATTCCTTTCATGTCTAAGGAACATACTGTTAAACAATTGTCAAATTGACATATCAAATCTTGATTAAAAAAAATTGAAAAATAGTCATTAGAAATATAACAAAATTATTCACAAGTTTTGTTTTTACTGTAAAGTGAAATTCTAAATAAAAAAAATACTTTTGTATGCCGGAAGTTGAAGAACTTGTGAAAATACATTTTTTTTGTCATAAAACAAGCAAAAGTGTTACCCATCTTCATGATTTTACCCATACCTAACATCCCATGTATACTCTCAAAAGTTGCAAAAAATAAAACGTTTCGTGCTTTCGAGCGGATTTTACGGGCTATTTTGGGTTTCACAACCATTTTACCTCATGTATCCCTTCTGAAAATTATAAAACCATCATCTCTCCATATAAAAGGGCCTTAGTGGGGTCATTTTAACATATATGAAAGAGGAGGCAAGTGAACTCTGCCAAAATTTCTCCCTTTTATTCCAAGTCTTTGCATCATGTTCTGACTTTTCATCCTCAACATTCCCAATCATTTATCCTTCTTATACAATCCATCCATTTCCTTCTATTGACATGTTGGTTGTGAGGATATCACTTTGGGAATAGTGCACTTGGATTCTAATTAGAGGAACCCAATCAAGGTTCATGGTGAGACATCAACAAGATTAAGTTTGTATCTTACCATCTTGTTTTCAATAAAAGAGAATCTTCTTGTCCCAATCTATGTGTCGTCATGGTTATATTTATAAATTACTTTCATGAATATTTATAACTTTAAATGATCTTGGTGATTATGTATACGTTTTATATATTTTTCTTTGAAGTTGTTTCACGCCAGCATTGGCAGGAGGCCTACAATCTAGGAGCGAAAAGCAAGATGAAAGGATCTACTACAAAGGGAAGGAATTAAGGTACATACCTTGATTTACTATCCCTTTCCTTTTAATTGTCACTAGTTCTTGTTATATTTGGGTGGAATAGGAGTAATTCTATCTTTTAAGGTGTCATTGCTCTAACTAGTCACTAGACCCTAATTAGGGGGGCTTTTCCCCATAAAAAAATCGGTGACTCCAATGGGTGGCATTCTGAGAATCCTGTCAAGTTCACATTCAGAATCAATGAAGTTACATGCCGTATGATCGATATCCTCTAGTATTTGCATGACTTCTTGTCGAAGACCTTAGGCAATGAGTCTTGCACTCCTATTATACTCCTACCCGAGTTTTGAAGATCTTGAAGTTATTGCTCGAGTCATGAAGCTATCATCTCCAACTACAAGGATTGATGCCTCCTCAAGATTCACATGACATTGTATTTGTATATCTTCTGATGAATTTTAAATGTAGATCTATTGTGTATTACTCACAGCTACAATTTTATTGGTATACATATTAGTCTTGTAGCCGTGATTACTATATATGACATGGACATGTAGTGTTCTTGATTGGAAGCCATGCTTAGTTTGTCCCGAGCATGGGTATGCCCACTTCGGTGATTATTATTATTCTTTTGTAGATGACACTCTCAAGAATACACATTTGGGATTACTTGACTAGGTGCCTTCCCACTCTATTAAAGATGTTTTAATGCATTTATTCCATCAGCTGCTCTTCTGACCTCACACATTAGGGGGCATATGTTATAGCTCAAAATGACACTTTTATGCATTTCTGACATTGGCCTACTCATTTTCTCATTTTCCAACCACTTTTGTTGAGGTTTCTATTAAAAAAAATATTTTTTCATGGTGTACGAGCCTCAAGACACATGCAGTGTGTGTACATACGCTATCTGCATACCTAAAATCCCACGTATACTCTCAAAAGTTGAAAAAAATAAAAAATTTCGTTCTTTCGAGCGTATTTTATGGGCTATTTTGGGTTGCACAACCATTTTACCTCACACATTCCTTCTAAAAACCAAATAACAATCATTTCTCCATATAAAAGGGCCCGAGGGGGGTCATTTGAACATATATGAAAGAAGAGGCAAGTGAACTCTATCAAAATTTCTCCCTTTTATTCCAAGCCTTTGCATCTTGTTTTTAGTTTTCATCCTCAACATTCTCAATCATTTATCCTTCTTATACAATCCATCCATTTTCTTCTATTGGCATGTTGGTTGTGAGGATCTCACTTTGGGAATGGTGCACTTGGAGTCTAATTAGAGGAACCCATGCGAGGTTCGTAGAATGGCATCTGGAAGACTAAGGTTGTATCTTACCATCTTGTTTTCAATTAAAAAGAATCTTCTTGTCCCAAATCTATGTGTCTTCATGGTTATATTTATAAATTTCTTTCATGAATATTTATACCTTTAAATGATCTTTGTGATTATGCATGTGATTTTATATATTGTTCTTTGAAGTTGTTTCAGGCCAGAATTGGGAGGAGTCCTGCAATCTAGGAGAGAACAACGACAGGAAAGGATCTAATACAAACAAAAGGACTTAAGGTACATACCTTGATTTACTCTCTCTTTTCATAATTGTCATTAGGTCTTGTTATATTTGGGTGGAATATGAGTAATTATGTCTTTTAAGGTCTCATTTCTCTGCCTAGTCACTAGACCCTGATTAGGGGGGATTTTTCCTCATAGCACACAGCCATAGGTGTTGTGCCACATTCTCCTTGCACAACATCAAAGAGTCAAAGGTGAGAAATTGGTAAGAACCAATTGATGGAAACTGGCTTTGAAGGTTGTGTAAAAAACAAAGATCTTAAAAAATGGAATTTTTCTTTGAGACTTATTATGTGTTGGGTGAGGTTCATAACAGTAAGTTCCAAGTCCCCATTTATATCCATGAACTATTGTAAAGCAGTGATATGAGATTCGATAATTTCTTCATGCCTACGAAGAATACACTTGAAGTTTCTCCAGGAGGATTCCATTATTGCATTACACAAACTCCTATAACTTCCATACCACCAACCACCACCAATCCCTTCAGTGGGAATGTCTAAAACAATGATGAATAAAAAACCAAAAAAGACAAAATTTCAGTGACTTATTAACCCAATTCTCGAATTGATAACAGGTGCATGCAGAGAGGATGGAAAAATAAGCCAAACCACTACCCAAATCCAAAAACACCACCAAGAAAGATAGCACCAGAATGAAGATACAAATTACCCACTTGGGTACTCAATATTATAGATAAATATGGTTTGAAGTCAATTAAAACTAAAGGAGATAACCTAACAACCAAGGGGGTCTTGACCCTAATATTATTCAAATCCAATAATGAAATGATATCACCAAGAAATGTTGAACCCTTGCAGTGAATAAAGGCCCTAGAGTGAAACCACATGACGTGTATACATGCATGCATGGAACACCCAAATAAACCATACCACTGCCCACATTCATAAAAACCACTAAGAAATACAAAGCTAGAATGAAGAGACAAATTCCCCACTTGAATACTCAAAATCACACAAAATTGATGTTTGAAATTAAATATAACAAAAGGAGAGAACCTAACAACCAAGGGATACTTAACCTAAAGAAGACTCAATTCTAGCAATGAAAGATCACCAAGAAATGATGAAACCCTACAGAGAATAGAGGCACCATAGTGAAACCACTAGATGTGACCCATTTCTTTAGCACCTCTAAATGCCATGACTAGAACCATTCCCTGATATAACAAAAAACCACACAAGTGAAAATAAATGTGCCCATGAGTTTCATAGCCCTGGATATGTGTGAAATGCCCAATCACATGCCAAATTAAAATAGATCCCTACCATTTGTCCTTCCCATTTCTTTCCCTCATCATATATTTTAAGGAAGAGGGAGCCAATCTTTGAACCTACTAAAAATGAGTTCCCCTTCTTCTAGGCTAGTTCCAAACTTTTCCCACCTATCTGCCTCATGATTAAGCTCACACTTGACATGGAACAATTTGAAGTTTTTCCCATCAAGGAGCACGAGAGAGAGAGTGACATAACACTTAGTAATACATTTTTCCCAATGACATTCCTTTTGATAAGTTTCATGATCACCATCATAGAATCACCTAATATTGAAATATTTTGAGTGCTCATCCCTATAGAGATTCGAATGCCTTCCCAAATGGAATAGGCCTTAGATAAATTGTTGGAGACTTGAACAAGACCCCAAGATAAAGAATAGGTTGTATTTCCTCTAGGATCACATATTATCCCCTTTGAACCTACCACCCCTAGGTTGTTTCGAGAGGCCCAATCAAAGAAAAGAAAACTAGAGCATTGATGAGAGAGACGCTCCTTAAATTCTTGATCTGTTAATTTAATATCCCATTTAGGAAGAGAAACACTCACAATATTAGACAAGGAATCACTCGTACTTATTTATTTATCCATTGTAGTTCTCACTCATATTACACCTACTCTTTCCAAACTAGAATACCTTGCAAATGTTCCGAGAGAAGTGAGAGGGATTGCACTGAAAATTTTCTGGGCCGCCTCACCTCATCTTGAAAAATTATTTTATTTCATGAGAGCCATATGCTCCAGAAAATATAGTTAGGAAGGGCTTCACATATCCTCTTAAATTTATCTTTTTCCCTTAAGATTCCCTGAATCTCTTCCGGTACTGATTAAAAAAAATTGAACACGTTCGATGCCGATTAAATATATGCATCAAGCCATCAAGAATTAAGGTCTATACTTTTTTGAAAAACAACAATCAACAAAAATGTGTTGTACCGATTCCTCATGGTTAAAGTAAAGGGAAGAATGTGAAGGACCTACAATTCCATGCTTGGAAAGGTTCTATGAAATAAGGACTTTCCTATGTGCCAATAGCCAACGAAAAATATTAATTTTTGGCAATACATTATTCTTCCATATAGATTTCCACTTGCCAAATTGAGGGGAAGAGATAGAATATTCTACTAGGGAAAGAGAACCTTTTTTAACTATGAATTTAGAGTTTCCCCATCCACGAGATTCGACCTACTCTCTATGACAAGGGGCACAACCACACATGGAGAAAATTAGAGACTTGTATAAAGGAGCAATGGAGGAAAGAAGAGGAATATACTTCCAGTTCATCCATGTTATAGAAGAAATCTTCCAAAAATATATATCAAATAACTTTTTTAATCCACACTCAACCATCTAGTCCCATAAAGGAGTCAAATCCTCACACATGGATAAGCTCTATTCTCCCATTATTGTGTCTTCCCATAGATTGATTCTCCTGCCATTCCAAAGAATCCATCATAGTTGTACACTAATGGTTGTAACAACAATGAGAAGGAGCTTAAGAATTGGGAAATCTTTGAGCATTCTTGGAAACATCTCTAAACATCATTTTCAGATCCCAAAGAAGTATTTTTTTCGCATAACCTTTTTCCACCAAGTCGATTTCCCTATTAAAAATATCCATAACAATTTCTCCCCCATAACTATGTTCATTATCTCTAGATTTTATATTCTTATACCACCTGTATCCTTGGGGATGATAACTTGATTCCAATTAACAATGTGGAACTTTTTTTATTAGAGCTCCCCCTCCTAGAGAAACTTCCTTATTTTCATAGCAATCTGATCAATTATGCCTATAGGAGATAATAGCAGAGAGTATTGATATAGACGGAGGCATAGATGATTTTAGGGGATAAATTTCATAAATGAGATAATTTTCCATGGTTTTTCCAAAAAAAGGATTCGCCAATTTCCATTTTTTCTAAAAATGATTCGCCCAAATTCCATAGAATAAAATTATTTTACGTTAAAAATCACCAAAATTTTATAGAAACTATATAAAATTCTTAGAAGTTTGAATATTTTAACAAAAATATCGTCAAATATTTTACATTTTTGATATTAAGGACTAGTAAGATTAGCCCAGGTTTCTACATTTAAATATAAATTTCCATCCTTAAAATTATACTTGGAGGGAGGGCCACCAAGATTGCTTTGATTAAAATAACTCTTTCGTCCATATTTAACCATTCAGTCCCCCAATGGACTAATTTTGTGTATATTTTCTCAATAATTTTTTGCCAATCGAATGAGAGAGAATTGTTCAAAAATATGGGGATACCAAGCTATCTAAAAAGAATTCCATTTTCTGGCCACAAGAAATTGGAAAATTCTAGATATTGCTTGTAACTCCTGAGGTGTTGTATTCCATCCTATTATTTGACATTTAATGTTATTAAAAACACCCCAAAAATCATCAAGAAAGGATTCCAACACTATTTTAAAATGAGAGGCAATAAGCATTGATGCACCACCCAACAAGAGAGTGTCATATGAAAATTATGAATGAGTCAGATTCCTCATTCCTCGTGCTATTTGAAGGCATGGAAGGTTTCTGATTATTTGTTAATGACCCAATGTTTTTCTTAAAGTTTCATCCAGAATGATGAAAAAAAGGGGGGACAACAATTATCCTTGTTGAAGCTCTCTACTAGCTTGGAAAAATTGTGTAGGCCTCATATTCACAAGAAGGGAAATCCAACAACCAATTATGCATGAAGCTTCCAATTTTACAAAAATGGGCATGAAACCAAAATTCTCTAAATGATCAAAAGAATTAGCCATATCTAATTTGATAACCATATCTTTACCTTTACAATTAACATTGGAATGGATTTCCTCTTGCACCGACACAATTTTATCCACAATTTTTCTGTCTTGCATGAAACCTCCTTGATTAGGGGAAATAACTTTGGGGAGGATTCTTTTAACCTGGAGTCTATGATTTTGGTAAGAATTTTATAGCAAGGTTTGCACAATCAAATGGACCAAAATATAGAAAAGGAGGTGGGATCAAATTCTTTAGGGACCGAGCCTAAAAATGATGAATTGGTATTCCCTCCTAATCTAAATGACTAGTGAATAAAATGAAACACTTTTGAGGTCATACTTTATCAGCTCCCAAAATTCTTGTAAAAGGAGATTGGAAAGTAGTCTAGCTCCAAGCTCTAAATGACAAAAAAAAAAAAATCACTCTTTAATGGGCAGGGTGAGGGCCAAGTTATCTTTATTTGTTACAATAGAAGGGTTGTTATCAAGAATAGAATCCACACTACATGGATCCTCCTCCTCTTGTTGGGAGTATAAATTAGAGAAATGTTTCTTAGCAGCAACTTTAACACCAATAAACTCTATCACTTGAGATACATATTCTAAAGTAATACTTGAAACATTATTCCTGATTTGTGTGGTCTTGGATTGATTCTGGAAATAAATAGTGTTCCTATCACCATCTTTAAGCCAAAGACTACATGATTTTAAATGCCAAGCATCTTCTTCACATCTCAAAGAGCTTTACTATTGGGTTTGGAGTTTTATTTCTTCTTTTTGCAACTCAAATGTAATTTATTTATAATCTAGATATTTTTGAAATTTTTGAACTTTCCATTTTATTTCTTCTTTATCCTTAGCCAGCGGATTGAATGAATTATTGGCTCATAATTTAAGAGCATACTTGTGAGTTTTTTATCCTAGATAAAAACACGGGTAACCGAGATCCATGATTTCCGAGTGGCTTCAACGAAATCATAATCTCTTGGTAGTTGATCCATAAGGGATTGAAACGAAAGGGGAGAGGCCCATAATCAAGGATTTCGCAAAGGTTCAAAGAGATGAGTTTATGATCCGATATGATGTAAGGGAGGATGAGTGATTTTATAATTGAAATTTGATGAAGAAAATTGATATGGACAAGTAAGCGGTCTAAACGGGAAACAATGTGCCCATGCGTATTTCTCATGTTAGACCAAGTGAACTTCCCACGTTGTTGTTTTACATCAGGAAGGTCCCACTCTTTGATCAATTTCTCCATTTTTCGTGGAAGGGATCCCTTCCAAAGGACCTTCCTCTCTTTTCATCTTTGTTTCTAATGACATTGAAGTCACCAGCTATCACACAATCAATAAAGAAATATGTACTTTTAGCACTTTGGAGGGATCTCCAACAATTATCTTTTTCCAATGGGTTCACCGACATATATACATTAATGATCACAAAAAAAATTATTGAGTTCCCTAGATATGAATTTAATAAGAATCCAATGTTGGGTTTTGAATGAAAATTCTAAATGTACCTCTTGGGTATTCCAGATAGTGCATAAACCCTCGGAGGCCCTTTGAGAGTATTTAGTAATGGCATCATAAGTTTTTCAAATACTTTACCCTGGTTTACCAGCGTCTTCTGCATTCATTCCGGTCTCTTGGATCAAGAGGATCAGAGGATTCTCAATTCAAATTAAGTCATCGACAAAACTGAACTTAGAGGAACTTCCCAAACCACTACAATTCCAAAAGACCATAATCGTTATTTAGTAGGGTTTAACTGAGAACCCCCTTTTACTACAACAATTCCTCCGATATTCTTGGACGGCTTGGTTCTCCCATCATTTTGGTACTATTTGTTGCAATCCCAACATAATATCTTTATTAGCTTCTTGTTCTCGAATAGTTTTGGACGCCTTTCTTCCAAAACTCCTTCGTAAATTTTCCTTATATGCTCTATCTCCTTGATCTTCAGCGCCTTGGATTTCGAGTATTTGGATTCTAAAAACACAACTTTCTCATCTTTGAACAGATCTAACTCACCCATTTTGGGTTCAATAAGGGAAACAACTTCTTTAATTGAGACCTCTTTAACTGGAACTTCAAAGAGGACCCATGTCTTTCCTTCTCTCTACTTCCCGACCAACCTAGAACTTTCCATGGGGGAGATAGGAATCTCTTAGACTTAAGGGAATCCTTGATGGGCTCCTCTACATTGCCCTCAATATATTTAGGTAGCAATTCAAAGCTATTTTTGGTAGAAGGAACCCCTGCACAACAAGGTTTGTCGAGATTTTGTTCAAAGGCATCGACCCACTATTAGAAGGACCAATGAAGGGATTGGCAAAAGGAGCATAATTAGGAAGATTGTGATTCCCACCACTACCAAATTTTTTTTAGAGATCACCTATGATCGATCATCCTTATTAGCACCACTTGGGAGGGGAGGATCCACTTTCTTGGGATTTTTTGCAAATTTCCCATATTTGTGGTAGATTTTACATTTAAAAAGGAGTTCTTCATAATCCAATTATTGCAATGTTGTTTGTTATCCAAAGAGATGATCATGACTTAGGGAATCCTTTCTCAAGATTAGCTTCATCACATATCCTTGTGGATGAGAAAATATTCTCCTTTGGATCAACCTGATTTATATACTTTCCAATGGAATTCCCAGGGACATCATTTTCAAGACTAAAATAAAAGTCCATTGGTTGAGGTACATTTCTCTTTCTCTCAAAAAAATACAAACCACTTATGAATATCAAATAACAATCTTCCTATGCTTAAATAAAAAATAAAAGCGTCTTCCAAAAAATAAATGATTAAGGATACTTTGATGAGATGCTTCCAATTTTTCTCCATCCAAAATGTCATTTTCTTTGGTGAGGGCTAAATGCCCGTGAACTATCCAATCAGGTTGTGATGAGTAACATCTAAAGCTTTATTTTTAATAGAAGAAAAAATCGAAACCTTTGACATCTCATCCAATTTCTTAACAAACTTAGAGGGAGGAGGGGATTTCAAGATTTTAACAAAGGTCACAGCCTAGGACATCAACATTTGGAGGGGCTCTTATCCCCCTCCAACGTTGACCTCCAAAGGCTCAAAACGAGAAGTTAGGGTTTGTAAGAGCTCTCCAAAAATTTTAGGTGAGTTGTTAGGTCACCTATTGGAAGCAACCATATTACCTTTTATGTCCACTACAACAAGAATTGATACTACTCATTCAAGGTTAAGGTTAGAACTTAATTATTATTATTAATTAATTAATATATATTAATATATATATATATATATATATATATTAATTATAAATTTTAAAATATTTTGAATATCTTAAGGATATTGTAAATATTCTATATATTAATAAATCATATTTAATAATATGTTGTTTTGATTTTGTCTATATGTCAACTTATAATTAACATTGATATAAATTAATATATTTAATAGAAAACACATTATTAATGTGTTTAACATATAAGTTTATCTATTTATACGAAGATATTAACAACATTATGACTAATTACAAAAACTTATATACTCATATTAATATGGTTATTACTAATTTTCTATTTAATTGTGGATTTTAAAGTAGAATGGATTTTAGTACTTGTCTATTCAATCAAATCCATTTTATAAATGTAATTTAAAGAGGGCACTCAACAAGATTTTAAAATTTCAATTGTGGGAATTTAGCCTAGGTGGAGAAGATAACAACTATTGCTAGCAACCACCAAAGCTAAACACTATTGACTCTCACACACTCATATTGTATATATGCATATTCTCATAGACTTACAACTCAAATGTGAATAAGGAAAATGAGTTTGTCTTGATAATTATGAAGATAATCAAAATGTGTCCATACAAAACATTTTAGACATAAGGATCAGAAGAGTCCACAACCTTAGTAAGTGTCCTAGAGTCTTAAGACCTAAATTTCCCTAAATTAAAGTACAAAATTCTGCTTCATGCTTAATAATATAACATAAAAATTGGTAGTCATTAAAAACAATAAGTGTAGCTAGTTGTCATGTACATTGATAATAGTCTAGAAAACAAGAGGCACAATTTATGTTCCTAAGGGAATTATGGCTACATTTAGAGGTAGGTCGTCACCTTCCTTGGGGGTGGTCTACATAACACACAATTTTCCTTAAGAACTTTGACATTTCTCATTTTGACAATATATACTCACTTTCATTTCATTTGTCAATTACATTCATTGCAATACTTGGATTGTAAAGTCTTGTTTCTTCAACTTCTATTTTGTATAAATTGTGGCAAGTAATTGAGAGTGGCCTACTTTAATTTTCTTTAGGTTTAATTGGGAGAATTGGAATTAATTATATCCACTCACTATTAAGCCTAAGCAAACAATAACAATATTAAAAATATGTTTTATATTAAGATCATTTTAATTAGTCCAAGTCTCAAACGGTATAATCTTAAACTATGCATCTTTTCCTTGCAAATGTGTGTTTTTTTTAATAAATGTTTTTATTATTAAAACAAAAAGCTTGTATTGTGTGTTGTTTTGTAATTTATTTATAAACTAATCTTATTCTATTTTTTTTCAAATTTTTCATAGAGTCAATTGTTATAGATTATGCAAAGTGTAGGCCTTTTGGAATCCATCGATATCAATATCTTTGCAAATACATTTGTGCACAGTATAATTATAATCAATGGTGAGAAATAATGGGTTTTTAATCACAAAGGTGATTTATGTGAACAAAATTTGATATAGTCAGAATATTCAAAGGTTGTGATTTTAATCATTAATTTTTTTCAAGACAAAATATGTTTCTTTATTAAATTGATTAGCATAATAAAAACCAATTTACCCAATTTAAAGTTTTTATGTAAACAAAATTTGATATAGTCAGAATATTCAAAAGTTGTGATTTCAACCATTAACTTTTTTGCAAGACAAAATATATTTCTTTAATAATAACCAATTTACGCAATTTAGAATTTTTATTGTAATTTAAAAAAAAAAAAATTGGTTTGTACTGCCTTTTAAGTGTACACTTATTTACCATGTATTCAGGAAATGCTTGAGGGCTGCGTGAGATTAACTTAATAATCACCGGTTGAGTTATTAATGTAAATAATTTACTATAATATATATATATATATATGAAGCAAATGCCCAATCAATTATTTACAGAGCTTAGGGTTTTTTACTGTATTTATTGGACTGCGCCTCCGATTTTTCAGCGCTGGGTTTTTACTGCGTCTGTTATTTCCTGCACTGCACCGAAGGGCTTTCCCTGTGCCTATGTTTTAATGTCCATAATGGATTGCTGGAGTATTTTTGATTGGCTTCTTTATTTCTTTATTTCATATCATTGGAACGTTTTCAATTCCATTTGGCGGATCGTTGGCTTAACCGGCAAGAATAGAACGACTGTTTTCATTTCCCATTTTCTTTGATCACAAGCATTATCTTTTTCATTTCCCATTTTCTTTGATCGCAAACATTATCTCTACGCTAGACGACCCAAAATCGATCGCAAGCCTCATCTCTTTCTCATTTTCCCTTTTCTTTGATCGCAAGCATTATCTCTAGACGACCCAAAATTGATTTCTCATTTCCCATTTTCTTTGATCGCAAGCATTATCTTTATCTCTATGCTAGACGACCCAAAATTGATTTCTCATTTCCCATTTTCTTTGATCGCAAGCATTATCTCTGTGCTGGGCAACACCGTTCAAAGTTTTCAATGTAACAATAATTCTTCGGAATCTATGCGCATATGCAGAGGTACATTATGTTGAATTGAGAGAAAACACTACATAAAAAATGATCGCATTTGTATACTCAATTCATAACATTTCAACTAGCGCATTATGACGTTGGGCTATGTTAGTCTTGCATTGCAGTTCTATATGCAAACAAATTTATCTGATCGATCAATTATTGTGATGTTGTTTTGGGTTCTGAAGTTGAAATGAAGCGAAATCGATTAATTTTGTGATGTTGTTTCATGTAGGTTGTGAAGTTTGTGAAGTTCAGACTAGGCCCGTATAGCAAGAAGCCATACTACTGGTTCCTAATATTTTCAAGGTTATAAACAAATCGAAATTAAAACGTGAATCAAGTTAGGTGACAGTGAATCGAGTGAGGTGACAGTGAAGAGAGTGATTTTGGATTCAGCACTATGAAAGAAGAAATGTTGAGGTTGGTCTGTCTCTTCAATGGCAACAGACTTTGTTTGTTCACGTAAATAAAAAAAAAAAATCGTACTCTTATACTGTCTAATAACAAATTTATAGTGTTAAATAAAAAATATTTTAAATTTTTTATAATAAAAAGTTTTGTTCTTTTATAGTGTATAAGTAGCACAACCACATTTAAAAATGTGGCTGATATACGTTGAAAGGCATTCAAAGGCATTATTCATGGCTGATAG
Organism: Picea mariana; assembly: GCA_032191745.1. Classification (NCBI taxonomy): domain Eukaryota; kingdom Viridiplantae; phylum Streptophyta; class Pinopsida; order Pinales; family Pinaceae; genus Picea; species Picea mariana. The sequence goes on along the minus strand of JASDQU010013628.1, from coordinate 99,432 downwards.
AATATTATCAATAAAATTTTAAATATAATAATTTTTGGAGGATAGTTTTTTGGAGTTTATAAAAAAACTCTTTTTGTCACTTTCAGGTTGAAAACAAGTTATTACATACAGTTAAGATAGAATGTCATTAATTTAAACTCATCATAAATTTACACCAAAAAAATATTATTAAAACACATCATAAAAGATGGCATCCTAAATTTACACTTAAAAAAAGTGTAATTAAAACCATCCTAAAAGAATTGTTTATTTAAAACACGTGATGCATTTATATTTAAAACACACCATCATAAAATAATTGTTTATTTAAAACGCATCATGCATTTATATTTAAAACATATCATAAATTTAAAGATATATTAAATTTAAAAACATATTTAAAACCTATCATAAAAGAACAGTACATTTAAAACGCATATAAACAACATGTATCATTTATAAACGTAACATATAAACTCAACATATACCTGTGTATAAAATAAGTGTATGTCAATTTAAACTCACACAACATACAAAGTTTATGGTTTTACCCAAATAACTCTAACCATAATAAATTTAACTCGATTTTACAAGTATATATGTAAATATTTGTCTGGCTTCAAATGGCACCTTTGGTCGCTTCCCTCATGTTGCCATGGGTTTCTCTTCCCTCCAATTTGTGGCTTCGAAAAGTGACTTAACTTTTTGATATTGAAGGTAATGAGTGGGTTTCTAATGGTGTCTTCCCTCAAATTTGTGGTTTCGAAAAGTGATTTAACCTTTTCATATTGAAGGTAATGAGTAGCTTCCAATAATTTATGTCGCACAATAAGTTTAACCTGCCAAAAACAAACCATAATAAGTTTAATCTGCGAAAAATAAATCTCAGACTTCTGTTGATTAAAACTTTAGAAAAACAAACCTCGAACTTAAAATCCTAGAAAAACAAACCTCCGACTTTTATTGATAAAAACTCTAAAGAGTATTGTTACTGTCCTAAAATCTAGATATTGTGTAGAGAAAAAACATACCCAAACATTTTCAATTTCATCTGGGAGAGGGCTTTCATTTTCATTATACAGATCATCATATAGTAAATCTAATCGTAAGGTAAAACGAATCGTAAGGTGTGAAGAGCCATGAGTACATGAAGCTAACATTAGATGAAATCTGGAGAGGGGTAAGAAAAGCAGACGGGCACATCCAGCCGACATCTTGTATATGGTAAGGTAATTGGATTACCTTACCAATTGAAATTCTCGATAATTGAAATTCTTCACAATTAATGAAAACGATTAATTGAAACTGACACAAATCGTTGATAAATGAAACTTCTACGAGTATATGAAACTTGTTATCCACGCGGCCACACGAACCCGCCTACTCACCCACCCACTAACAATAAATTTTACTGTTATTCATATTAAAAATACCTGGATACCTGGTAAAAAAATGTCTGCGCTCTATAAAAAAAAAATGAAATCACAGTGAAACATGTAAATTTAAATGCAGTAAAAAGTGGCACAATTTTAAATGTAATACTGTAAAATGAAAAAATCTTAGGTAACATGGTAGAAACTTAAATTTAATACAGTAAAATGAGAAAAAGTTAATAATGAAGTAATTTTGTAATTTCAAGTAACTTTGTTAATCATTTCAAGATGGCAATTAGATAGTCACACGATAATTTCTTAATCATATTAAGTAAATGTTAAAAAATAAACATGTTAATGGAAGCCTTTAAAAATGCTAAAAAGTTATGAACATGAGATATCATTCATTGATCATTGATTGGAAGGACTACTAAAAATATGCTAGCATCTTCAATTGATAACCATAAGATTGAAATTTATGATTAAAAGATCATTAAATGTATCCATTATCAATAGATATACACCTTTCTGCATAATAACATTATGTTATAAAATTTTTATAATTATTATATTCTACATAAATTTGCTACTAACATAATTAAGTTATTAAAATTGGTTGATAATTGGTTGATATAATTAGGGTCATTAATTTCTAAAAGATGAAAAATGTTTCTATCTACATCTATCAATCACTTATAATGTGGTTGTTCTATTTAAAACCTAGAAACTCTATGTCATTCCAAAAAACAATCACAATCATGATTTCCCAATTGTTATTGATAGCGAGATTAGTATTTTGAAAACGGAGATACGTTGCGGCATCGTTTGCTCCTTTCTCTTAAAACACACAACACAATGAGAAGCGAAGCTGGCTGTTGATTAACGCAGAACCGGAGACAACAGTTTCAGTGATCACAAGATAACACATACAATGCAGCCACCAAAACCAGTCGGCTCATTTACTCTATATGGACAACCCATATGTAAAGTCTGGAAAATCCGCAGCAGTTGCCACAGACAATAACGATTACATAACAATTAGGGAAATTTATATTTTCGCAATGGAGAAATATGCTGGTCATAAAATATATCACCGTCCAAATTATCGCAGTAATATGCAGACCGTTCTTTAACTTCGTCTTACAGAGTAAGAACGTAATAAAGGCCTTCTACGTAATTGGAAAGTTAGAAATGCATATCTTAATTTATTATATACAGCAGCAACAATAAGAAGCGGGCGGCAACCTGTGCATCCCTAATTCAACTCTAAGAAACTCTCAGAGTAATAACCACTTAAAAGCGGGTGACAACCACTAAATATTCTTGCGTCGCCTCAGCTTTGCTGCTTTTGCCTTACACATGGACATGTTGGTCAACCTAGCTTACAATTGTAGGCCTTCAAATGTCTGGCCGAATTCCCAATTTGCAGTAGCCACGTTAAAGGAAGTGACGGTTCTCCCATCGCTGGTTGTGACCTGGAAGGAGAGAGTCTGCCCATTCAAATAGGAGTTGCTCTGCCAATTCTGTCCCCAGTTGCGAGACATTGCTTGCCAACCAGTGTTGGAACCTTTGATGGAGACCGCCTCCACATCC
>JASDQU010013628.1:74404-95520 GCA_032191745.1 Picea mariana | reverse complement strand
AGAACTAATATGGACAGAAAAAGAAGGTTTTTGTCAAGTTGATGGCACAACAACGAAACCTGAAGGTCATGCTAAATCTCTCAAGGACATTTTAGCTAGTTAACTGAAATATAATATATATGGTTGTAGTGGGTAAAATATTTTACAACATAGTTTCTTATAAATAGAAGAATTGTATTTATCTTTGTATGCAGAAGATAGATACAGTATTATTGAGGAATAATAGAATGTGCAACAACACTGATTGTAATAGAGTTCAATTTCTAATATAAATCTGTGTTTTTCATGTATGTACAACAAACTCAGTTACTCTGATTTAATACTCTGTTCTACTCTAGTTTTTTGCACATACTGTGTTTCTTTTCCAACATATAAATTCATTTACCATTTATTGAAACTTGTGTAACAGTGATTTTAATCTCAGTTATGGAACACTTCAAATTCAATGAATCTGAGAAGTTCTAATTACATTTTTTGGAAATATTTTATAGAACTAATATGGACAGAAAAATAAGGTTTTTGTCAAGTTTATGGCACAACAACGAAACCTGAAGGTCATGTTAAATCTCTCAAAAACATTTTAGCTAGTTAACTGAAATATAATATATATGGTTGTAGTGGGTAAAATATTTTACAACATAGTTTCTTATAAATAGAAGAATTGCATTTATCTTTGTATGCAGAAGATAGATACAGTATTACTGAGGAATAATAGAATGTGAAACAGCACTGATTGTAACATAATTCAATTTGTAAATAAATCTATGTTTTTCATGTATGTACAGCAAACTCAGTTACTCTGATTTAATACTCTGTTCTACTCTAGTTTTTTGCACAGACTGTGTTTCTTTTCCAACATATAATTTCATTTACCATTTATTGAAACTTGTGTAACAGTGATTTTAATCTCAGTTATGGAACACTTTAAATTCAATGAATCTGAGAAGTTCTAATTACAGTTTTTGGAAATATTTTATAGAACTAATATGGACAGAAAAAGAAGGTTTTTGTCAAGTTGATGGCACAACAACGAAACCTGAAGGTCATGCTAAATATCTCAAGGACATTTTAGCTAGTTAACTGAAATATAATATATATGGTTGTAGTGGGTAAAATAGTTTACAACATAGTTTCTTATAAATAGAAGAATTGCATTTATCTTTGTATGCAGAAGATAGATACAGTATTACTGAGGAATAATAGAATGTGCAACAACACTGATTGTAACAAAATTCAATTTGTAATATAAATCTGTGTTTTTCATGTATGTACAACAAAATCAGTTACTCTGATTTAATACTTTGTTCTACTCTATTTTTTTGCATAGACTATGTTTCTTTTCCAACATATAAATTCATTTACCATTTATTGAAACTTGTGTAACAGTGATTTTAATCTCAGTTATGGAACACTTCAAATTCAATGAATCTGAGAAGTTCTAATTACAGTTTTTGGAAATATTTTCTGTGAAATCTATTTTCTGTGAGTGCTATTGATAATGAAAACCCCGAGTGTAAAACAGATATCTATGGCGAATTTAACGGTGGTATATAAGAGTGTAAAATAAAGTGTAAAACAGATATATATCGGCGGTATCTAAGAGTGTAAAATAGAGTGTAAACCAGATATATCTATGGCGAATTTAACGATGGTATCTATGGCGAATTCAACTTACCGGCGCGCTCACAAAAATTGACCAACGTTGACCAGCTGATGCACTCTGACCAACGGCGACCCTGCTCGACTCCGACCAACGGCGACCCTGCTCAGCTCCAACCAACAGATGCGGCCCCAACCAACACTGCTACACCTACCACTTCCCAAATTTGCGAAAAGAATTTCACAACCGATGTGTCGGTAATATATAAACACTTTTTCAGCCGAAAGATAGTTCGGCAGAACAACTGTTCGGACGAACAATAGTTTGGCCGAACAGTTGTTCGGCTGAACTATCTTTTGGCCGAAAGATTGTTCGGCCGAAACATTATTGCCGAAAAAAAAATATCCGTCCGACCAAATTTGTACACGCAAATTGAGGGGGTTGTTGTTGCACCGTTCGATTTGACATTTACGTTTTCGACCGAAAAATAGTTCGGCCCAAAATAATATCTTTCGACCGAAGAATATTATAAGTTCGGTCGAAAAAATGTTTTTCGGAATTTTGGAGACCCGATTGTCATGAAAGTGTAACCCACCTTTGTGATTTGACCCTACTAAGATTTATTTCTTCCCTACAAATACATAAAACATGCACAATGGATGTAAGTTGTACACCATATTAGTGCTTAATGAAAAATGTGGAGTGAAAATATTGGAATACTTTCTAGTAGTATCGGAGTTTGCTGATGTTTTTCTTAAAGAACTACCAGGTTTACTGCCAAAAAGAGAATTGGAATTTACTATAGATATAAAACCTAGAACATAACCAATTGCTAGAATGCCATATCATATGTCGACACCTGAATTAAAAGAGCTAAAGATGCAATTGAAGGAATTACTATATTTGGGAATTATACATCCAAGTGTATCACCATGGGGTGCGCCAATTATTTTTGTAAGAAAGAAGGACAGATCATGGACACTTTTCATTGACCACCTTCAATTAAGCAAACACATGATTAAGGTCTAGTACCTGTTACCGAGAATTGATGACTTATTTACTCAAATTAAGGGAGCGAAAAATGTTTTCAAAGATTGATTTGAGATTGGGGTATCACCAGTTACGAATCAAAGAGGAAGACATTCCAAAAACAACATTTAAGACAAGATTTGAACATTGTGAATTTACTTTATTACCATTTAGATTGACGAATTCCCCGAGTGTATTCTTGAGTTTAATGAATGGGGTGTTTCGTAAATACTTGGACAAGTCCGTACAATTATTTATTGACGTTGTATTTATTTAATCTCTAACAAAATAAGAGCGCGACGAAGATATGAGATTAGTTTTACAGTGTTTAAGAGAAAACAAGTTGTACATAAAGTTGTCAAAATGTTTGTTTTATTAGACAAAGACTCACTATTTGGGACACACCATTTTTGGAGAAGGAATTGTTGTGGATCCAACGAAGGTAGAGGGTATTATAGAATTTCCAACATCGATGGATGTACAAGAAGTACGTAGTTTTATGGGATTTGCATGTTACTATCGATGCTTTGTCGAAGGATTATTAAAGATAACAAATCCAATTACGAAAATGCAAAAGAAGAACACGAAATTTGTATGGTCAGAGAAGTGCGTGGAAGCATTTCAAAATATTAAAGAACTATTAACAACGACACCAATACTGAAATTTTTGGATATGGGAAAAGAATTATTGGTATGCACTAATGCATCCAAGGAAGGATTAAGTGGAGTATTAATGCAAGAAGGTCGAGTTATCGCATATATTTTAAGGAAACTAAGAAGGCATAAAGATAATTATGAGACACATGATCTAGAATTATTATCCATTGTTTATGCCTTGCGAGTTTGGATACATTACCTTATTGGAAAAACATTCGAGTTGAAAACAAATTATAGGGGATTTGAATGCGTGACAAAGACGTTGGTTGGAACTTTTCAGTGAAAATTATTTTGAGATCACATATATTAAAAAAACAGGTAATAGAGTAGCATATGTGTTGAGTCATAGCGATCACATTTTCTCCATAATACCACTAAAGATGAAACTTCGAGAAAATATTTTAGCGTTACAGATTGATGATGACTGGTACTGGGAAGTAAGAGACAACATTGGACAAGATACCATGATGATACCCAGATATGAGGGATATTCTTTGGATAGTGACGGACTACTACGATACAATGGCATGATTTATGTACCACCAAATGACGAATTAAGAAATTTAATTTTGAACGAGGTTCATCAAGCAATGTATATGGCACATCCTGGAGTCACAAAGACAAAGGCAGATCTTAAACTACTATTCTTCTGGAAGGGAATGAAAACATATGTAGTTAACTATGTGGAAATATGTCTACAATTTCAACAAGTGAAGGTTGAACATAGACATCCAATCATATTATTGTAGCCACATGTGATTCCTGAATCGAAATGGGAAGTCATATCAATGGATTTTATTGTTGGATTGCCTTTGATGATAAGGGGACACGATTCTATTTTTGTAGTTGTCGAAACTTTGAGGAAGAGTGCACATTTTATCCTAGTTTGTACAACATATCAAGAACCTAAAATAGATAGAATTTTTGTTAATGAAATTGTAAGATTACATTGTGTACCAGGGAAGATAATATATTATAGAGGATCAATATTCACTGGACATTTTTGGACTAATTTACAAGACTCTTTGGGAACACAATTAAATTTTAATAAGGGATATCACCCAAAAAAAAATGGACAAACTAAAAGGATGAGTCAAATTATAGAGGATATGCTTTGAATGTATGTGATATATCAAGAGAAAATATGGGAAGAATTTATACCATTGGTAGAATTTGCATACAACAATAGTTATCATAGTACTATAAAGTTGGCACCTTTTGAGTTTCTATACGGATGATCATGTAGGACACCTTTGAGTTTGGATCGAAGATAGGATAGGGTCATGGTGGGACCATAATTGATTCAAGAAATGGAATATTAGATGCAATCCATAAGGAAAAATATTAAGAAAGCGCAAGACTGTCAAAAGATTTATGCATATGTGCATCATATTGACTGCAATTATTAGGTTGGTGATCAAGTTTTCTTGTGGGTGAAGGCACATAAGAGTTTGATTAATTTTGGAAAGGGTGATAAAATATCTCCAAGGTTTGTGGGACCTTTCGATATTATACAAAATAAAGGACCTGTGGCTTATCAACTTGCCTTACCTGATTCCTTGAGGCGTATGCACAATGTGTTTCATGTTTCAATTTTACGTCATTAAATTTCAGATCAATCACATGTTATTGACTTGATTTCATTGCAGGTATTAGAAGAGGGAGGATGATGCATATGGATTTCAGTGGCCTCCCAACTATTCCAACTGGCTCATTTTGGCAGTTTTCTAGTTTGGTATTTTTTTCCTAGTTTTCGGGTCCTTGAATTCTGGGGTCATTTTGAGGCCCTAAAAAACGTATTTAGGGCTCGCCATAGTCATACTATAGACAAAGTTATAGTATGACCAAAACATGTGTTCCTTGGCTAAAACTTTCCAGCGGGCTATCACGCGCCTAAAACGAAGATCCTATGCAAAAGTTACGACCCCAAGAAGTTGATGTACTAACTTACCCAAATGGGTCTCACATTACTTTTGGTGCTTCCTCTCCTAGGGTTAGGTTTGTTTATTTATAAGGTTTTTGACATTCATGTTTATTGTAAAAAGGCCTTCAGAGCCTCATTGTAATCATCTTCTAGTGAATGAGCGCAATCGTCACATCTCTTCTCAGAGATAACTCGCCACCATTCTAGCAAGCTTGTTTTTCGCTGCATTTTACAGTTTCAGCTTATTTCCTTATTGAATAGAAGCGAATTTTACTATATATATATATATTATTCTATTTTAATCATATTTTGATAATAATCTGTATTCATTTTGTTCTTCTCATAAAATCTGGATCAGTGGTATTAGAGCGGTCTACTCCTTGTCGTTCTTAATGCATGTCCCCAAAGAGGTTAGGGTACAAAGAATTGGGTCTCGAGCTTGTTTCTCTCAAGGACAAAATATATTGCATTCCCAAGTGACCTATCATGGTGGTAGAAAATAAATACGATGGGAAAAGAGATCCCTTCAAAATGTTGCTCGAGGAAACCCTCACACAACATAGGAATGAGATGATGGATAGTTTTGCACAAATCCTTCGGCGGCTACCAACATGTGACACATCTTTCTCAAACAGAGGAGTCACCCCCTTCAATATAAAAATCAACTTTGATATTCCTATATTTGAAGGTTGGATAGATGTTGATGGTGTACACAAATGCTTGAAACTACTAGAAGGGTATTTCTCTGTCCATAACTTCTTGAATAGAGAAAAGATTACTTTTGTGCTCCTCAAAGTCGTTCCCCGTGTCAAATATTGGTGGGAAACTTTTTGTGAGCAGAAGGAAATAGAGGAACCCTCATTATTTATAGTCACGATCACCTAGGAGTCCTTCAGGGATGATATTAAGGAACAATACTATCCTGTTGGAAGTTATGACAACCTTCATACAAAAATGGACCACACTATGGCAGGAAAGAGACCAAGCAATGCCCAAGTTCAGAATATTTTCCATACCTTGTGCACCGAGTTGGGTTTCAAAGATTCTGAGCGACATATGGTGCTCAAGTATTGTGATGGTATGCATAGATACATCCAAACAAAAATGGAGTTTTTGGACATCTCATCCTTGGGAACAACCTACTGATATGCTATCAAAATCGAGTAGAAGCTCAAAGAAAAGATGTGACAATTTGGCCTCGGAACCCCTCACAGCAAAATCTAGGAAAGGGCGGCCCCAACCCAGAGAAAAAAGGACAGAAAAAAATGGACCACCTTAGGACAACCAATCCTGGCCGCAAGAAAAGAAGGACATCAGAAAGACAAAAAAAGATACCGAGAAGTGGTGTGACATCGACAAGAGCCCCTGGCATAATACTATTGATTGTCACTCAAAGGAGTCGGTCGTGGCTGAAGTGAAAGCCTATGAATCAAATATGGGTTTTGACTCTGATTCAGAACTAAAAAAGGGGAGATGGATCATTGATGCAGAACCTAGTGCTACCGTTACTACCACCAAGCTCCATACCGGTGAAACAAGCGAGCCAGAGGAAGGCGAGCGACTTTTTCATTCACAGATGTGGGTGATGGGTACCTCGCTACACTTCATTGTTGATAGCAGTAGCCAAAAGAACCTCATCTCAACAGAGGTTGTCAAGCGACTTGCCCTACCATTGGATGGCTCCACCAACAAAGAGGCATCCGCATCTGCCAACAATGTCGCCTATCATACGGCATCAAGCCCTTTAAAGATGAGTTATTGTGTGATCTTTCCCCTCTCAAAGTTTGTAATTTTCTTTTGGGCTAACCATATTTATGGAAACACCATGTTGTATATGAGTCTAGGTCTCATAGTGTTATTATTACTTTGAATAAGAAATTGTATAGGATATCTGAGGCAGTCCCACCTAGTGCTATTTCCCTGATTTGTGCCAAGCAATGTAGGAAGGTCATCTCTCAGATGAGGAAGTTTTTCTTCTTCTTGATTCTCTCTGAGAATGAGCGAAATATCGTAGCCACCTCGAGGGTCTCTATGACCGACCTCTCAACACAACAAAAGAAAGTGGATAAGGTCGTGGAAGAATACTCTGATATCTTCTCCTCACCTACCGGGGTACCTCTACACTGTCAGGTCAAGCACCCCATCGATATGACCCCTAACGCACCATTGTCGAATGGGCCAATCTTTCCCCACTCTTTATTAGAGAATGATGAGATCAACCGAAAAATCCAAGAACTTATACACAAGGGGCACATCCATCCCATATCATCACTTTGCAGTATCCCAATTGTGCTAGTATAGAAGAAGGATGGAACCTAGAGAGTCTGCATTGATTACTAGGCTCTGAATAAAATCACAGTCAGAAATTGGTACTCGATTCCCTGAATCAACAAACTCCTTGATCATCTCATGGGGGCCAAATACTTCAGTAATATTGATCTAAAGTCTAGCTATCACCAGGTCCGGATAGAAAAAACATATGTATGGAAGACTGCCTTCAAGTCAAAGGAAGGTCTTTCTGAATGGTTGGTCTTGCCCTTTGGTTTTAAAAATTCTCCAACCACTTTCATGAGGATGATGGATGATATCCGGACACCATTCACTAATACTTTTGTAGTGGTGTATCTATATGACATTGTAATTTATAGCAAGACTTGGGAAGAACACTTGCAGCATATTCAGTAGGTTTTGCACACCCTACGACAGCACAAGCTATATGCCAACTTGGAAAAATGATCCTTTGGCATGGACAGGGTCCATTACCTAGGATACATCATTGATAAACATGGCATACATGTGGATCCAACCAAGATCCAAGTCATCCATGGCTAGCCAACCCCAATCGAACTCATTGAGCTTCAGAGCTTCTTGGGCCTTGCCAATTTCTACCGCAGGCTCGTATTGGGATTCTATGATATTGCATGGGCCCTCGACCAAGTAATCAGGGGTGGTGGTAAGGTTAAATTTGTGTGGGGTCGGTCCCAAAAATAAGCATTCGATGATTTGAAGCAGCGCTTGCGCTCATCCCCAACACTTTCACTACCAGACCTGCAACAACCATTTGAGATTGATACATATGCTTTCAACTATGTTGTGGGTTTCATTCTCACTCAGCACAACCACCTCGTGGCCTAACATGGTGAGGAACTATCAGATGTTGTCCATAAGTACCCTACTTATGACAAAGAAATGTACTCCATTATGCAAGTCTTCCTCCAGTGGAGACATTACATTCTTTGGAAGGAGACAGTCGTCCACACTTATCATAAGCCACTGCAGTTCATGCAGACACAAGGAACATTGCAGAATGACCGCCATCAGAAGTGGTCCATGTACTTGCAGAAATTCCACATCAACATCAGGTATAAAATAGGAATCCCCAACCACATCTTTTATTGCCTCAGCAGACTCCCAGTCATGACACTCACCATAGTTCTAGACACTTGCGAACATGAGACCTATGGATGGCACCAACTATATGAGACATACCCAAACTTCACCACCACCTACAAAATGTTGGGTGCAAATGTAGTTGCTGCTAATTTCCATCTTTAGTATGGGTTGTTGTGCCATCTGGGACATATTTGTGTTCCATCAAGTGAGCGAGAGAAGATGATCTTGGAATCCCATTAAAGTCGGGTGAAAAGACACTTTGCCATTAGGAAGAAAGTGGAAATGTTACAGAAACATTTCTACTGACCCAAACTTCGACATGAGGTCAACAAGTATATTAGGTACTGCATTGCATGTACTATTTCCAAACTGACCACTACAAAATAGGGCCTATACACCCCTCTGCCTACTCCTGATAGGCCATGGGAATCCATCTCAATGGACTACATCTCAGGCTTCTCATCCACCAAGCGGGGAAATGACTATGTTTTTGTAGTTGTTGATCACTTTTCTGAGATGAAGATTATGGTATCCTGCAAGAAGAGCATCACAATAGAGGCCACTACCAAGATATTTTTTGAATGAGTCTGGTTACATTTTGGAATCCCACAAACCATTGTCACAGATAAGGATAGTTGATTTCTCATCACATTCTGGTCGCGCCTCTGTTCACTACTAGACACCAAGCTCACCAAATCCACGACCTTCCACCCCTAGACAGATGGTCAAACCGAGGTCGTAAATTGAATGATCATGCATATAATGTGCATGTTTAATTTCAAGCACCCTCACACATGGGATGAGAGTCTTCCCTATGTCTAACATAGCTACAACCAAGCCTTGTATAGCTCAACCAACCACATCCCCTTTCAAGTGGGTTTGGGATTCCAATCATTGGGTCCCATAGATGTTGCAGTACCCCTTGCAGTCACCTTGGTCAAATGATCTCCTGATCCAACTAAAGATGAAAAATTCACCAGGTTCATTGAGCGGATCTAGCACATCCACCAATAGGTTCATAATATCCTACAGAACTCCAATGACAAGTACAAGCAACGCCATGATCAACACCAGGTGCCACATAAGTTTCAGGTGGGCGACAAAGTTTCGTTGAACTTCCTGAAAGAATGCCTTACAGGACCACATCAGAATCTTCTCCCACTCTGTTATGGGTTTTACACCATCACCAAGGCTATGGTTCATAATGATTTTGAGCTCATCATTCCTCCTTTCCTTGTCCTGCACCGAGTGCTCAACGTGGATCTCCTTTGACCTTATTTCCCACCATTATTGGACACCTCAGAGGTAGAAGAATAGTTGACACCAATAGAGCTCAACCCCCACCACACACAACAGGCATCCAATTATCATATTGTGGACAAAAAATTCAAGGGCACTCGTTAACAAAGGATACAACTTTACCAAGTTGTCAAAGCAAGGGAGCTCCTGCACCAAAGAAAATGGCTCACCCGGGGCCAAATTCAACATAAATTTCCTAAGATGATGGGGGAACTAATTGCAATGGGTACCATTGCTTCCTAAGGGGGGAGGATTGATCCATATGGATGTTGGTGGACTCCCAGCTATTCCAACTAGCTCCTTTAGGCAGTTTTTCAATTTGGCAGTTTTTTCTAGTTTTCATGTCCATCACTTCTGGGGCCATTTTGAGGCCCTAAACAACATTTTTAGGGATCTCCATAGCCAAATTGCAGCCAGAGTCATGGTCTGACAACAACATGTGTAGTCCTCAGATAGACCTTTCCAATGGGTTATCGTGCACCTAAAACGAAGATCATATGCAAAATTTACGACCCCAGGAAGTTGATGTACTAACTTACCCAAAAGGAGCCCACATGAATTTTGGCGCTTCATCTCCTAGGTTTAGGTTTTTTGATGTTTGGGGTTTTGACATTGTTTTTTATTGTAAAAATTCCTTCAGAGATTCATTGTAATCATCTTCTGGCGAATGATCGTAGCCGTCATATCTCTTGTCAGAGATAATCCACCACCATTATAGAAATCTTGTTTTTCGCTGCATTTTACAGTTTCAGCTTATTTCCTTATTGAATAGAAACCAATTTTACAGTATATCTACTATTCTATGTTAAGCATCTTTTGATAATAATCTGTATTCATTTCTTTCTTATAAAATCTGGATCGATGCTCTCATAGCGGAGCCAATCCACATACTGGACCATTGCACTTGACAACCACGATGTTGAATAGTCGATCAGGTCAAGGTCCAGTGGTAATGTTATAGTCCACATTCTTCTACTTGGGAGGGTGCATATGAGATGCATCGACAATTTCCTTATTTATTTTGATAGTTATATATATATATATATTAGTAACAACTATATTATTTTTTTATTTTTATATTGTACAAACTTTAGGATGAAGTTTAAAAAAATAGAGGGTGTATGTAACATCTATTTCCACTTATCACATTTTAATAACATTGCTTATTCCTTGAGGACACTTGCGTGCAAGTGACCCAGTTAAACATGTTACATTATCATGATATATTTTGGTTTCTGAGGTTAAGCTATGATTAAGTATTTAAAATTTGATATGTTATTTATATTGATGTATATAATTAACATGTACTGTGATTAGGTTTCCTGAGTGTGCAGGAAGCATGACATGATAAGGATGATGATTAAATCGAAAAACTTTCTTGGACTTCGGACTAAGTTGGAGAGTTTACTATTGACTTTGATTATGAGTATTTTTTTTATTTACACATGTGTTATGATGATGATTAAGTTATGGATTTCATGTATATGAATTACTAATATTACCTTTTTTAGTGGATGAAGGCATGTGGCACTTGCTAATCTGACTCACATATGGATTAGAGGGGTCGTACACAGATATAATATGGATGAGGGAGAGGTGTGGCAAAATCCTTGTCACAACCTACTAGCACTGACATCGTGATGTGAACTAAAGTTTAAAAACAATCTTGTTCCAAGATGTTCATGATGTTGGGAGCGAAGACTGAGGTAGTCACTCATGAGGATTTCTTATGAGTGCACACTAAGGATGATTCTTTATTACTCAGTAAGCCCTTTTCTCACACAAGGTAGACAAATGGAGTATTGACTCCAAGCGTCAAACAACTTCAAAACTATTCAATGGAAACTGGAACCCTTGGAGCATAGAGGTGTGTATTGAAGGGCACATTACATAAATAAATTATGAATGAATAAAGTTGAGAAGACCTTAGAAAGTAAAATGAATACTTAGACTTGTTAGAATAGAGAATAAAACAATTAATTAGAACTTATAGAAAAAACAAATGAATATATATAATTTTATACTAAATTTCGAAAGGGAACATAATCAAATCTAAGGTTAATTGTTATGCCTAATAAAATTCTAGAAATGGTAGAAATGGGACTAAGGAAGATAAGACTAATTAAAATCTGGAAAGGAGAAAATAAATTAAGCCATGTGCACAATGTGTGCATGAAATTAATAAAATTAATTTTAAAATTAAAAGAAATCACTTCATGAGAGAATGTGTAGTCAACATGGAGTTAGAATCCTAAGTCAATATAGACTCTAAATCCTAACTAAAATAAGAGTCTTAAACAAACTCTAACTTTAAATTAGTTAGGATACATAATAAAAGAGAAATCGGGGAACTAGAGGACAACTAGGAGAAAATATAGGAACTAATTGGCTCTTGTATATGTTTGCAAGCAAGATTTGGGAGACTGCACTGAAATTCAATAACTATTTGCATAGGTTTCCTTGCTAAACAGGTTCTGTAAATTATTTAAGTATGTTGATGATCTAGGTGGATATCGTTGGCCACCCACCTATTTCATGGGCTAGAAAAAAATATTTCCATCTTGGCAGTTTTCCTATACTTTTTCGGGTTTCAAACTTCTAAGGCCATTTTGAGGCTCTAAACGACGCTTTTTGCGTATTTGGGGCCCAAGTAACTGACAAATACATTGAACTGGGCTAGTCAAAAGTTGTTGTTCTTAGTTAGAAATTTCCAACGATGTATCAAGTGCCCCAAATGAAGATCGTATGCAAAAGTTACTCCCTCAGGAATTTGACGTATCAACTACCCCCATCGGGGCCTGCAAACCTTTTGGCTTTTCATATTTCGGGGTTAGGGTTTTGGATTTTAATTATGTTAAAAAGTCCTTTCGCTCTGTATTTTTACAGTCTTTGTACATTTTCGCTCATTAATACAAAAATGTGTATTACTGTGACTTTGTGTTTATGGGTGCATCTTTGATACATTTATGTTATATTATTGGATATCCGATATATCTCTGTACATTTATTTATTATATCTCCGCTCTCATTTCATGTTGAAAATGATCCAGATCAGTGATATCAAAGTATGATGTTGTTGATCATTTTTTTAGTGCATGTCCCCGATGAGTTCTGAGTATATAAAGTTGGCTCTCGAGCTTGTCTCTCTTGAATACAATCTCTCTCACACGCCCAAGAAACCCTGCATGGGTGAATAAAAGAAAAACGACAGAGCAGACGATTCTATCAATCTGTTGCTTGAGAAATCTCTCACGCGATAGAGGAATAAAATGATGGAGAATGTTCCCCACATCCTTCAACGTCTACCAATAGAAACATGTGCATCTTCATCAAACAACCACTTTGGAAGAACCTCTCCTTTCAAGGTATAGGTTAATTTTGATATTCTCGTATTTGAAGGTAAGATAAATGCGGATTCCCTGGACAAATGGTTAAATATTCTAAAAGGGTGTTTCTTTTTTCACCATTTTTCTGACAGAGAAAATATCACCTTCGCACTCCTTAAAGCTCTCCCCCATGTCAAACATTGGTGGAAAACTTACTGGGAGAAAAGCTACACGGAAGAGTCTAGAATATATGGGGTCGATCCCACTTGGTATTTTTTTGTGGATGAGGTAAAGGAACAATATTACCCTATTGAAAACTATGACGACCGGTATATGAGATGGAATAGACTGCGGCAAGAGAGGGGCCAAGCAGTTCTGGATTTAACCAATGCCTTCCATACCTTGTGCAACTAGCTGGGTATCAAAGACTTTGAATGACATTTGGTTATGAAATATCGTGGGGATCTACACATATACATCCAAACTAAAATGGATTTTATGGAAATCTCATCACTCGGTGCTGCATATCAAAATGCTCTTAAAATCAAGTAGAAATTTAAGCACCAGAACAAAAGGGAGTTCATGTCTGCAAATCCGCAACAACCAAAGTATGATAAAGACGACCCTAAGAAACAGTCTCCCGAAAACTAGTCCAAGCCACAGGTAAAGAAGGGTCACAGAAAGACACAGAAGGACACCAGAAAAAGGTGTGATTTCCACAAAATCCCATGGCACAACATCGATGAATGTCGCCCAAAACAGTCATTGGTGGCCAATATCAAAGACAAGGAGTTGAACCCTGATTCAAAATCCAATTATGAAATTACTAGTAAAACACAGATCATCGACGCAGACCCCACTACTATTGTTGCGACTGCAACAATTCAACCAGAATAACCAACGGATCTTGAAGAGGGGGAGCACCTTTTTCATTCACAGATGTGGGTGAAGGGGACCCCTTTGCATTTTTTTTTTGATAACGGAAGCTAGAAGAACCTCATCTAAGAAGACGTCGTCAAACAATTGGGATTGTCGACAACACCACACCCGCAACCATACAACATCGAGTGACTTTTCCAAGTACGAGATATTTGTGTCAGCCGAAAGTGTCGATTGTCATACAACATCCAACCCTTCAAGGATAAGGTATTATGTGATGTTTCCCCACTGGATTTCTGTGATGTTTTCTTGGGCCAACCATAGATGTGGAAATTCCATGTTGTTTCTAAGTCTCGACCTCACAATGTCATTGTTTCTTTGGGGGGTCATCTCTACAGAATACCAGAGGTAGTTCTGACTACTGTTCCACCTAAACAGTTCCACAAGGTAGTATCTTGTACTACAAAATTTAGCTTCTTCACAATCTGTTAAAAAGGGGAACATAAGGATACTACAAGCACTACAACATTGTCCCAAGCACCTTCTGTCCAACAAAAGCAGGTCAACAAGATTGCAAAAAAACACAAGGATTCCTTCTACACATAGTCATCTTAGGTAGCCTGACTGGTTGAACAGATTCAACCCCGTTAGCAACAGGTTCGTGACAGCCTTCCACAAACCGAGCAATGCGACATCTCTAGCAAGGCAAGCAACTCACAAAGATTCAGATTTAGCAATCGCTTTCCCCTCTCCCCTAAGAACCCAATGCAATGGAGACCATTTCTTCCTAAGGAGGGAGGATTTATCCAGGTGGATATCGATGGCCACCCACCTATTCCAAGGTCTCGAAAGACATTTTTCCATCATGGCAGTTTTTCAGTAGTTTTTCAGGTTCTAAGCTTCCAGGGCTGTTTTGAGGTCCTAAACGACATTTTTTGGAGATTCGGGACTGAGGTGACTATTTTAGGAATTGACCTAGGCTAGCCGAAATCCTTTCTTTTTGGTCATACCTTTCCAATGGTGTATCGAGAACCCCAAACAGATATCCTATGCAAAATTTATGCCCACGAGAAGTTGATGTATCAACTACCCCCATTGGGGCCCACAAACCTTTTGGATTTTCATCTTCCGGGTTTAGGGTTTTAGATTTTAATTATGTTAAAAAATCCTTTTGAGAGTCATTTTAACGATCATCTTCCTGCAAATGCAAGTAGCCGTCACATCTCTTATCAGAGATATGCTGCCACCATTCTAGCGAGTCTTTCACTTTCTATTTTTACAGTCTTTGTACATTTTCGCTCAATAATAGAAAATTGTGTATTACTGTATCTTTGTTTTTATGGTTGCATATCTGATACATTTCTATTATATTATTGGATACCCAACATATATATGTACATTTCTTTATTATATCTCCGCTCTCATTTCGTGCCAAAAATAATTTGGATCAGTGGTATCAGACTAGGCTACTCTTGGTCATTTTTTTCAGTGCATGTCCCCAACGAGTTCTGAGTATAGCAAGTTGGGTCTCAAGATTGTCTCTCTTGAAGAAAATTTATCTTGTATGCCCAAGAAACCCTCCATGGTGGAAGAAAATAAAAATGACGGATCAGATGATTCTATCAATTGGTTGCTTGAGCAAGCTATCACGCGATAGAGGGACAAAATGATGGAGAATTTTTCCCACATCCTTCAACGTCTAGCAATAGCAACATGTGCATCTTCATCCAACAACCACTTTGGAAGCACCTCTCCTTTCAAGGTACAGGTTAATTTTTATATTCCCATATTTGAAGGTCAAATAGATGTGGATGCCCTAGACAAATGGTTAAATATGCGAGAAGGTTATTTCTCTGTTCACTATTTTTCCAATACGGAAAAGATCACCTTTGCACTCCTTAAAGCTCTACCCCGTGTCAAACATTGGTTGGAAACTTACTGGGATCAAATTTCCACAGAAGAGTCTAGAATATATGGGGTTGATCCCACCTCGTATTTTTTTGTGGATTCGGTAAAGGAACAATATTACCATGTTGGCAACTATGAGGACCAGTATATGAGATGGACCACACTGTGGCAAGAGAGGATCCAAGGAGTTCTAGATTTCACCAATACCTTCCATACCTTGTGCACCAAGCTGGGTATCAAAAACTCCGAATGATATTTGATTCTGAAATACCATGGGGCTCTACACAGATACATCAAAACTGAAATGGATTTTCTCGACATCTCATCACTCCTTGTTGCGTATCAATATGCTGTTAAAATAGAGTAGAAATTTAAGCACCAGAACAAACGGGATTTCAGGTCTGCAAGTCCGCAACAACAAAAGTATGATAAAGATGGCCCTAACAAACAATCTCCTGGAAAATAGTCCAAGACATAGGAAAGTAAGGGTCACGGGAAGACAAAGAAGGACATTGGAAAATGGTGCAATTTCCACAAAATCCCTTGGCACAACACCGATGAATGACTCTAAAAAAATTCATTGGTGTCTGAGATCAAAGACAAGGATACAAACCATGATTAAGAATCGGATTCTGAAAATACTAGTAAAAGACAGATCATCGATGCAGACCCCATGGTTATTTTCGCAACCGCAACAATTCAACCAGAAGAACCAACAGATCCTAAAGAGGGGGAGCAATTTTTTCTTTCATGGATATGGGTGAAGGGGAACCCACAACATTTTATTGTTAATAGAAGAAGACAGAAGAACCTCTTCTCAGCAGAGGTAATCAAATAGTTGGGACTGTCTATAAGACCACACCTGCAACCATACAACATCAGGTGGCTTCACCAAGGATGAGATATTTGTGTCAGCCAACAGTGATAATTGTCATACGGCATCGATCCCTTCAAGGATGAGGTATTATGTGATGTTTCCCCGCTAGATTCTGTGATGTTCTCTTGGGCCATCCATATATGTGGAAATTCCATGTTGTTTATGAGTCTCGACACCGAAGTGTCATTGTTTCTCTAGGGGGTCATCTCTACAGAATACCAGAGGTACATACAACTATTATTCCACCTAAACAATGTCGCAAGGTAGTATCTCATACTAAAAGAATTATCTTCTTCACAATCTGTTCAAAAGGGGAACAAAAGGATACTTTAACCAATACAACCTTGACCCAAACACCTATTGTATAATAGAAGCAGGTTGACAAGATTGAAGAAAAACATAAGGATTCCTTCTAGACATAGTCATCTCAAGTAGCTCGACTGGTTGAATAGATTCAACCCCGCTAGCAACAGGTTTGTGACAACCTTCCACAAATCGAGCAGCGTGACATCTCCAACAATGCAAGCAACTCACCAAGATTCAAATTCAACAATCACTTTCCCCTCTCCTCCGGGAACTCAACGCAATGGATACAATTTCTTCCTACGGAGGGAGGATTGATCCAGGTGGATATCGGTGGCCACCCACCTATTCCACGGGCTTGAAAAACAGTCTTCCATCTTGGTAGTTTTTCGACATCTTTTTGGGTTCTAAACTTATGGTGTCATTTTTAGGCCCTAAACAACGTTTTTTAGGGATTTGGGGCCTAGGTGACTGCCAAAGGCACTCAATTGGTCTAGTGGAAAGCCATTCTTCTGGGTTAGACCTTTACAATGGTGTGTTGATCATCGCAAATGGAGATCGTATTCAAAAGTTACACCTCCGGGAAGTTGACTTATCAACTACCCCCATCGGGGCCCACAAACCTTTTGGATTTTCATCTTCTGGGGTTAGGGTTTTGGATTTTATTTTTGTTAAAAATGCCTTTGGAGCCTCATTGTAATGATCATCTTCTTCTGAATGTGAGTAGCTATCACATATCTTCTCAAAGATAAGCTCCCACCATTTTAGCGAGTCTTTCACTCTATATTTTTTAAGGTCTTTGTACAATTTCGCTCATTAATAGAAAATTGTGTATTACTGTATCTTTGTGTTTATGGTTGCATATATGATACATTTTTATTATATTATTGGATATCCTAGATATCACTGTACATTTCTTTATTATATCTCCGCTTTCATTTCGTGCCGAAAATAATCTGAATCAGTGGTATTAGAGCAGACTTCTCTTGATCATTTTTTTCAGTGCATGTCCCCGACGAGGTCTGAATATATCAAGTTGGGTCTCGAGCTTGTCTCTCTTGAAGACAATCACTCTCGCATGCGAAGAAACCCTCCATGGTGGAAGAAAATAAAAATGATGGAGCAAACAATTCTATCAATCTTTTGCTTGAGCAAGCTCTCACATGACAGAGGGATGAAATGATGGAGAATTTTTCCCACATCCTTCAACGTCTGCCAATAGAAGCAGGTGCATCTTCATCAAAAAATCACTTTGGAAGAACCTCTCCTTTCCAGGTATAGGATAATTTTGATATTCCCGTATTTGAAGGTCAGATAGATGCATATTCCCTAGACAAATGGTTAAATCTGCTAGAAGGTTATTTATCTGTTCACCATTTTTTTGATAGGGAAAAGATCATCTTCACACTCCTTAAAGCTATTCCCCATGTCAAACATTGGTGCGAAACTTACTAGGAGAAAAATTCCACAGAAGAGTCTGGAATATATGGGGCCGATCCCACTTGGTATTTTTTTGTGGACGCGGTAAAGGAACAATATTACTCTATTGGAAACTATGAGGACCAGTATATGAGATGGACCACATTGTGACAAGAGAGGGGCCAAGTAGTTTCAGAGTTCACCAATACCTTCCCTACCTTGCGCACCAATATGGGTATCAAAGAATCCGAATGAAATTTGGTTTTGAAATACCATGGGGCTCTACACAGATACATCCTAACTGAAATGGATTTCTTGGACATCTCATCACTCAGTGCTTCTTATTGACATGCTCTTAAAATTGAGCTTAAATTTAAGCACCAGAACAAACAGGAGTTCAGGTATGAAAATATGAAACAACCAAAGTATGATAAAGAAAACCCTAACAAACAGTCTCCTGAAAACTACTCCAAGCCACAGGAAAAGAAAGGTCACGGGAAGACAAAGAAGGACACCGGGAATTGGTGTGATTTCAACAAAATCCCCTGGCACAACACCGATGAATATATCTCAAAGTAGTCATTGGTGGCCGAGATCAAAGACAAGGAGACGAACCGTGATTCAAAATCTAATTCTAAAAATACTAGTAATAGATAGATCATCGATGCAAACCCCAATGCTATTGTCACAACCGCAACAATTCAACAAGAAGAACCAACCGATCCTGAAGAGGGGGTGCACCTTTTTCATTCACATATGTGGGTGAAGGGTACCCCACTACATTTTATTCTTGATAGAGGAATTCAGAAGAACCTCATCTCAGTAGAGGTCTTTAAACAGTTGAGATTGTCGACAACATCACACCCGCAACCATACAACATCGGGTGGCTTTGTCAGGAACGAGATCATCATTTCATCCAACAGTGTCGATTGTCATACGACATCTATTCCTTCAAGGATGAGTTATTATGTGATTTTTCCCCACTTAATGTCTGTGATGTTCTCTTGGGCCGACCATATATTTAAAAACGCTATGTTATTTATCAGTCTCGACCCTGCAATGTCATTGTTTCTCTAGGGGGTCATCTCTATAGAATACCAGAGGTAGTTCCGACTACTATTCCACCTAAACAGTTCCACGAGGTAGTATCTCATACTACAAAATTTATCTTCTTCACAATCTGTTCAAAAGGGGAACAAAAGGATATTGCAACCACTACATCCTCGACCCAAGCATCTACTGTCCAACAAAAGCAGGTCGACAAGATTGAAGCAAAACACAAGGATTCCTTCTGCACACAGTCATCTTAGGTAGCTTGATTAGTTGAACATAGTCAACCCCGCTAGCAACATGTTCATGACAACCTTCCACAGATCGAGGAGCGCGACGTCTCCAGCAAGGCAAGCAACTCACCAAGATTCAGATACAGCAATTACTTTCCCCTCACCCTAGGGAACTCAATGCAATAGAGAACATTTCTTCCTAAGGAGGGAGGATTGATCTAGGTGGATATCAGTGGCCACCCACCTATTCCATGGGCTTCAAAAACAATTTTCCATCTTAGCAGTTTTTCGACATTTTTTCGGGTTCTAAACTTTCGGGGCCATTTTGAGGCCCTAAAAGACATTTTTTGGGTATTTTGGGCCTAGGAGACTGATAAAAGCACTGACATGGGCTAGTTGAAAGTCATTATTCTTGGTTATACCTTCCCAAAAATGTATCAAGTGCCCCAAATGAGGATCGTATGAAAACGTTACGCCCCAAGGAAGTTGATGTATCAACTACCCCCATTGGGTCTCACAAACCTTTTGGATTTTCATCTTCCGGGGTTAGGGTTTTGGATTTTAATTATGTTAAAAAGGTCTTTGAAGCCTCATTATAATGATCATCTTCTTTCAAATGCGAGTCTCCGTCACATCTCTTCTCAGAGATAATCTTCCACCATTCTAGCGAGTCTTTCACTCTGTATTCTTACAACCTTTGTACATTTTCGCTCATTAACATAAAATTGTGTATTACTGTATCTTTGTGTTTATGGTTGCATCTTTGATACATTTTTGTTATATTATTCGATATCCAATATATCTATATACATTTCTTTATTACATCTCCGCTCTCATTTCATGTCGAAAATAATCTGGATCAGTGGTATCAGAGTCGGTTGTTCGTGATTGTTTTTTTTAGTGCATGTCACCGACGAGGTCTGAGTATAGAACAGGGATTTGAGTGCTTCTAAATTCTTCAGAGGTATGCATACCCTACCCCCTTTGGATATGAATTAGTGACCTCTTAAGAGGAAACACATGTTATTAACCATTAGGCTCATTCATGTTCTTATACTTGGTGTACCATATTATTGATGGTATTAATGTACAAAATATGTACATGAAAATAACAAGTGTATAGATTAATTTTATACAAAATAGCGATAATGATAATCATAAATTGATTTATTAACATGTGAGGTAGTGATAAGTTTTTAAAAAAAATAATTTTTTGAA
>JASDQU010013628.1:24296-58198 GCA_032191745.1 Picea mariana | reverse complement strand
GAAGTGAAAACCTGCTAAAAATAGTAAGTTGCCAAAATGGCCAGAAAACTGTTTTGAGCCATTTGGAAAAGGTGGGTGGCCCTCGATATCCACCTGGATCATGCATTCTTGTCCAGATTTTCTGAGTTAGAACATTATTATGTTGATTCTTACCCATTTGACCCCCTTAAAACTCATTTAAATTTACTGTATACTGATGGGTACTGGGCTTATCCTCATTACAGTCTGAGGGTGATTCCTAGTGCTAACATAAATGGAATCGTTGTCGGGGACGAATTTGAGTAGATTGAAGAGATCCCTAGGAAGAACTACATAGATCCAACTCTTGATGGTAGACAAGAGAGGGATACAGAAATTCATTGTAATCATCTACCTGGCAACTCTACATCAGAGACTCCACAGGGGAGGATCCTATTGACAGAAAGATGAAGGGAATGACTAGGTATCATCTTATGAGATTTCTTCGTGAACTTCTATTGTTATTTATCAACTCATTTTTGTTTTTCCCTTCACATATAAAGAGGATCATATTTTTCTTTGTTTATTCAGTTGATCACCAACCTTCCTTTATATATCCATCCATGGAAGAAGCAAACCTGCTTTCTTCTTGTGTTGTAGATGTTGATATTATATCCTCAGCTCAGCCTACTCATAAAGATGAGCTTCATATTGAAACCCCTTCTGAACTCAATCACCCTTGCAGCCCTGGGAGGTTAAAAGAAATCCACAGTCTCCTCAAATCTCATCACATCAAGTTGTTACTATTGATCCTTGTCATCAATGTGTTAAGCCTCATATTCAACCCACTAGTTTTCAAACTAGAAATAGAGACAAGTTGTTTAAACCTTTAAACCTTCCATATCATCTTCATCCTTATCCTCTTGATTTCTTTAAGTACTTTCCTCATTTTTCTCGAGAGGATCATGTTACATCTGAGAGGCATGTGGAGGCTTTCAATAATTTTATTGATCAGTTCGAGATAGTTCATGAGGATGTTACGATGAGGTTGTTTTCCAAATCCTTGTTAGGAGATGTTGTTGTATGGTTTAAGGGTTTGGGAGATGACTCCATTGGTTCTTGGGTTGAGCTATACAATTATTTTTTAAAGTGGTGGGGTGAGAACAAGTCCCTTGATTAGTACTGGGATGATTTTAATGCCTTGAGGAGAGGGGAAGAGGAAGCCTTGTCCATCTTCAACAATAGGTTTTATTGTGTGTATCATAATATGCATGTAGAGATCAAACCCACAAAGACCACTGCCATGGCGTACTATGTCATGGATAACCATTCATAGCTTGTCCTTCTCCTGAGAGAAAGGAAATCTACATCTTTATCAAAT
Organism: Picea mariana; assembly: GCA_032191745.1. Lineage (NCBI taxonomy): Eukaryota > Viridiplantae > Streptophyta > Pinopsida > Pinales > Pinaceae > Picea > Picea mariana. The sequence goes on along the minus strand of JASDQU010013628.1, from coordinate 56,859 downwards.
TTATTCATGGATGTTGAGGAAGTAGAGGAGAAACTTCAAGCTTGTGGCAGGATTCAAAGTCAGTATCATCTCGACTCTGAACGTAAGGCAATTTTTACCTATTGTCCCTGTGAAGAAAATAATATGGATAATTTTGTCTTCAACGAAGGTATTCATGAGCAGCCCTATCTTGATGAAAATCATGTGTATGAACAACTAGGATAAGTAGTTACTATTGTTCATGAAATGGATATTTTTAACAGTTATATTCTTCATGAAATTATTGATTTAAAGGCTGATCATAGATATGAAAGACAACCCCTTTTTTATGAATATCCTAATGATGATGAGCAGTGAGCTTATCTTGTATTTGATCACTATGAAGAAAGTAAGGATGATGCAGACGTTGGCCTTATCACAGAAGACATAAAATTTGACCAGGAGCAGCCCTTAGTTGAGTCACATGAAGAGATCATTTATACACATCCTGAAGTAAATCCACAGTCATCACTGGATCAACAACCACTTACATCCATCCTTCTTCCACTTGTACCTATAGTTCACAGTAAGCATCTCTTGGACCCATATATGCCTGTGGTTGTATTTCAATCAAGTGTCCCTATAGGGGACATCAAGCAAGCTATCAACAACTTTGAAAAAATGAAGGTAACCTTTCATAAGTTAATCATGGGTTGCCTTCAATTTCATGACCTTGTCAATGAGTACATAAAGTTACACTTTTCAAATTGTTTGGAGCATGCAGGCTTGATCTTTTTATTAGCATTTGAAGGTAATATGGGTGATCATAAGAATGAAATTAGCTAGCTATCACACTTTCCTTGTTTCTTATGGATCATTTGTAGTGAAGCGAAGGATTAAGTGATCAAATAGTTTGAATGGATATGATGGAAGTTTTTCTTCACCTAGCCCATTGTAAAATTCAATTAGTTTAGGTTTTGTACATAAATAAGATCCCTCAAGAGCAGGTGTGTTTGCTTTCATTTTTAGAATAGTGTACTTGTCAGCATGTTTTCTTCAGTAGCATTTTTTTTTAGCATGACTCCATATCCCAATGTCTAAGGCGACTGGAACTACTTGTTCTTGGCACCTCGCAGGGAGCATGCCATCCCCTGTGGAGCCAAATGTTATCACATATTGTTTTCAAGGGCAACAGGTCATCCAAGTTGTTCAGGGAAATAATCTTCTGGAGTTTCGAAGTCAGAAGTGTGTGGAATTCCCGAAGTGTTGAAGCTCGAACTCCCGAAATAATCTGAGCCACAAAACGCTGAGGACGTGTGGAGTCAGATCCCTCACTTCAAAGTTCAATGCTCCAAATAATTGTGTGAGTTAAACATTGCAAGGTCCTGAAGGCCCGAAGTGAATCTGAGTCCTTGATCAAAAAGAGCCATGTGTCGTCAGATCCATAGCTCTGGGTAAAATCACAAAAGGTAAGCGAGATTTGAGTTTTGATTTTCTCGGAGCGTAAAGGCCCGAAGCTAATATTGGTCTTAGATTTGAAAAGGGAAGATCATATCCATCAATATCAAAGGCGCCAGAGATGGGTCATTGATCAGGAATCCTCATCTAAAATCAAAAGATCATGGCCATGCTCCATTGTAGGGTCGGAAGGTGCACACATTTTAAAATCTCAGGGGCAAGCTGCAATCGAAACCATAGTTTTTAGAAAGGGACACGTGGTAATTCATGGTGAATTCTGGGGACAAATGTGGTTTTCTTTCAAAACACCCTTGGTAGCGCCCGCAATTGTACAATTGCCTAGGGTCATGGCCCTAGGTCACATTGAATATGGAGCGATGGAGAGGAATTGTGCCAAAGACCGAAAGCGCCTGTATTTGGTAACAGAAGAATACCTGCTTGGCCTCGAGGCGTACGTATTGACTCGAAGAAGTCATGGGCACCACCTAAAACATTCATGGTTTTCAAGCCCCATCCTAATCATGATGAAGGTATTTATTGAATATGGGGGTGGCATTTGAGACCTCATCTCACCTCATAAATGGAAAACATGCAGAGAGAGATCGTAAAGGCAGATTGTCAATCTAAAGCTTCCTTATGGACAAATTTTCCTGTAAAGCACATAACTGCACCTAGCTCACATATGACATGAGGAGGCTTGCACAATATGACAGAGCATGCACCGACTGAAAGAGTTAATGCAGTGGTCCGATCACATTCCTGATGGTTGCAACATTTCTAAGTATATATAGGCAGTTTTAGTATTTTGTTAGGGTCGAATGGTTGCGCTAGGCTCCCTTATTGTAATATTTTGATGAAGAACTATGGTTCTCTTGTTATGTAACTTGATTTGAGATTTCTTGATTAATATAAGTCATATTTCTTACTCCATATTATTTTCCTCTGATACTAAGAGAGTTCATGTTTGATTGATTCACATGGATTGTTGTAACTGTATTATGGTAAATGTTTGATTATAGTACTGTTAGGCTTTCTTTCATCTTCCTTGAAATTTGAATCTAAGAGGACCTCATGTTTAAGTTTTTCCTCCTTAGGCTGTTGGAAAACTTGATGTTCATAGCGGACCTCTATACTTTTCTCACTAAATCTTCCTCCTACTCACCCTTACTCCAACTTACTGACTGAATATGCTTCAAGACGTCAATGATTGGTGCATGCTAGTCTGGATTTTATGAGTTAGAACGTTATTATCTCGAATCTTATACATTTGACCCCCTTAAAACTCATTTACATTTACTGTATAAACTGATTGGTTCTGGGCTTATCCTCATTACAATCTGAAGGTGATTACTAGTGCTAAGACATCCTATCATCTACAGTCACTATGCGGCCTGTTCAATAATTTTCATCTATAGCCACAATGCATCTTGTTAAATGATTTCTCAGTAAAATGTTTTTTAATCGATCTAGATAAGATATTTTTTAATGGATCTATGTACATAATTCTTTGGATGTAATTTTCATAAGAACTATAAATTCGAGGACAAATATAATTTTCATATGAACTATCAATTTGAGGAAAAATATTTCAAAGAAGTGATTTGTTGTGTGTTAACTATATATGTAACCTCAACAGTAGCTGATTGTACTTGCTTGATCCTATTTAGCTCAACTCTTTTCACTTTTCTACATACTCAATGATATTGAGCTCTGCTCATCTTCTTGTTTTCCATTTCTATATTCTCTACTTCTCATTTTGTCATGGTATCAAAGCTTCAGACGTAATCATCTTCACATAGTCTAGACAGAAGACCGATCCTAAGAAGCACAAATCTTACACTGTCTACGAGAGGACGGGATGAAATATTCTTCATAGAGATTGGAGAAAAGTACGCATTTCATAATACACGTAAAACATCGCTGGAGACAGAAAAATGCAAGGAAGAAGAGCTACAGAATGATGTAGTACTTAAAGACTCGTGAGTATTTAAAGAATTCATGAAATTCTTTCGCATTCTAAAGAATTCGTGAAATTCTTTCTCCAGCAGAAAATATTTCCAGATACAACAAAAGACAAGCTCAACATCCGTAAGATTGGCCCTTCAAACTGATCTAAGCCATTAATCAAGCTCAGAAAGGACTAAGAGCGTGCATAAGAAGAGAACGTGTTTCATTCATCAGATCGAGGCAAGAGAAACAACAATTGTCGGGTCAAGAAAAGGTGTGGAGGATTTAACCATCAAAGTTCTTCGAAACTTAACGTATTCGGCGAATTTGTGCAAATATCGCAAAGGACACAAAGTCTTCTGAAGTTTTGATGTCCGAAACAAATCATGTTCGTAGATCCAAGCAGGGACACGTGTCGAACGATCAGTGCTTCACTGGTTCATTGTTTGGGAGGAATAATAAAAGAAGGTAATCAAAGTCCTGAAGGCACAAGGCACAAACTAGATCTAGACCGTTGAAGACAGAAGGGACACACGTCATGTGATCCCACACTTTGGAGCTAGAAAAATTTGGAGGAAAGTTGGAAAAATAAAGTAAGAACTCCCGAAGCCCGGGATTCCGAAGCTGATCTCATCTATCAAATCAAAGGGCCACTTGGAGGAATATCTCACACTTTGGATATTTGCACTCTAAACGTTAATGCATATTAGCAGTCGAAAACTCTTGAACGTCAGAGTTCCAAAGAAGTTCTTGGTAATTTGTTTGGTAGGGCCTAAGAACCATTGGATTTATCACTCTCTGAACAATTCACCCCTCTGACAGTTCATGAGTTTTGCGATTAAGAGCGGTGAAAATCTCGAAGCCTGAACTCCCAAAATAATTTTGAGTCATAGATCTCAACGGGTAATTGAGACCGTCGATCTCTTCCCCCTATTCAGAAGTTCACGAATTAGGAAGATTGTGAGGTAAGAAAGGAACATCGCCCAGAGCCTCGAAGGCTCAAAGGCACGAATTCCTGAAGTAATTGTGGACCATTGACCTCAAATCAACAAGCATCGTTGATATTTGCAACACATCTTTTATTCAAAAATTCGGTTATTCGGAGAAATTGAGACCTCCACACGTGTTAATTCCTGAAGCCTGAAAACCCGAAGCACTTGGTTCTCAGCCCCCGATCACATGAGAAGATGAACTATAAATTTTTTTTTGTCTCTCGAGTAAACTCATATATCCCGATTCTTCCATTAGAGGGGCTACAGTTGCTAAAGAACAGAGCTCAGAGCTCTGGATATTTAGATCTCTTGATCGGATAGTCAGATCCAGCCAAATTGAAGCTAAATAAGTGGTCTACCCTACATTTTTCGGTCTAAAGTCACTGAGATAACTTCGCAGACCTAGTTTTATGCGCAGGAATTAGGTAAGCGCACCAATATTTAACCATTTTTTTGTTGTTTAATTTTTTTTCTTCAAAGATGGCCACCTCGAGCAATTTAAGACCAACACAAAGACTGATTCTTCTTGGAAAGAATTATGAGTTTTGGTCTCTTCGAATGATATCCTTCCTGCAAGCACAAGAGTGACGGGATCTACTAGATCTTGGATATTTGGAACCAGATCTAGCAGACCTTGCTGCCATGACCAACCAGCAGAGAATTTCTCAGGCAACAGAAAGGAACAAAGAAAATAAGGAAAAAATTTGAATTCAAAACTCAATGGATGACTTGATTTTCTCAAAACTCATAGGTGTTGTTACTTCAAAATAGGCCCGGGACATCCGTAAATCCATCTACCAAGGAAATGATAGTGTCAAGACAGTTAAACTGTAGATCTTGAGGACGCATTTTGAGACTTTAAAAATGACAGAGTCTGAAAATGTTGATCATTTTATGACTAGAGTCACATGAATTGTAAACTAGATCAAATTGACTGGTGAAGACATCCTCGATCAACGAATTGTTGAGAAATTCCTTAGAAGTTTACCAAATAAATTCAAAATGGTTGTTACATCTATCCTTGAATCCAAGGATCTGTCAAATTTTTCAACAGATGAATTAATGGGCTCTTTGTTGACACATGAGACCAGACTACATCTCAAAGATGACTTAGTAGCCAATGCCTCCAAGACTTGATTCACTTTTAGCAGAGGCAGAGGCAGGGGTCACCAAGGAAGAGGGAGAAGTCCAGGTAACCATCACTCGAGTGAAGGTCACAAACAACAAAACTAGAATCAAAATTTCCAAGGTCACAGATAAGAGAACCAAAATCAAAACTTCCAGCCTCAAAGAGGCAGAGGGAGAAGATCAAATGGAAAATCAAACATGCAATGTTATTACTACAAAAATTATGGACACTATGGATCTGAATGTTGGAAGAATCAAGCGAATCAACTCTCATAAGGTATGTTTCTCTCATGCCACAAGACTGAAGAAAAAAATAAAGATCTCTAGTTGCTGGACAATGGTTGCAGCAATCACATGATATGTAACAAAGATTTACTCTCATGCATTGATCCTTAAATTTCATCTAATATTGCTATTGGAAATGATTCCTTAGTCAAAGTTCAAGGAAAATGAACTATACATATTCTTGCTAAACAAAATGTAAAGAGATACATAAACAATGTCTATCATGTTCCAGATCTGAAACATAATCTGTTAAGTGAAGAACAACTAATTGAACATGGATATAAGGTACTTTTTGAAGTATCATCATGTAGGATATATGATATAACACCCAATAGAAAATTGATTTTTGAAATCCACATGACTAGGGATAGAATGTTTCCCCTGACCCTCAAAACTGCAAATATGATCTAATCATATCCACAAAGTGCATCCACCCACAATGAAACAATGGTTTTGCATACAATATTTCGACATATACCCTTTTAGATTCTAAGTCTTCTACAGAAGCACTCCATGGTCAAAGGTCTCCCTATCTTCAAAGAGAAAAATCCCCCATGTGAATCTTTCATTCTTGGAAAACATAAGAGAACTAGTTTTCCACAGTCCTCCACTCAAGACAAACAACACTTAGAGATGGTTCACACTGACCTATGTGGACCAATGAAAATAGAGTCAGTAGGCGGTATATTTTATTTTCTAACGTTTATTGATGACTTTAGCAGGAAAATTTGGATCTATTTTCTCAGACACAAGTCTGAAACTTTTGCAAAGTTCAAAGAATTCAAAGTTGAAGCTGAAAAGCAGAGTGACAAATATGTAAAAGCACTCATTTCATATGGAGGAGGATAATACATCTCCAAAGAATTTGAAAATTTCTACAAATCATAAGGCATCATCATGCAAACTACAACCAGGTATACTCCACAACAAAATGGAGTGGCTGAAAGGAAAAGTCAGACAATAATGAACATGGCAAGAAGCCTACTCAAAGAGAAATGTCTTTCAAATACATTTTGGGCTGAAGAAGTAGCATTCTCATTTTATCTTCTGAATATATCTCCAACCACCAGTCTAAATATGAAGGTCCCTCAAGAAGCATGGAGTGGGACAAAGATAAATGTTACACATCTCAGGGCATTTGGATGCATAGTACACTCACATACCTTTCGAATTAAGGAAGAAACTGGATGATATAAGTGAGAAATGCATCTTTATTGGCTATAGTGAAACATCAAAAGGATATAGGCTCTACAATATAATCTCAAAGAAATTGATTCTCAACAGATATGTAAAATTTATGGAAAATAAATTATGGAACGAGTCCAAAAATCAACCAATAGACAGTCAAAATCCATTGCTTCCCATTCCTGAAATCGTAGAAAATTAAGGACAGCCAATACCTCAACTTGCCCTTCAAAGGATGCAGGTACAAGGACAATATGAAAGTTCTCAGGATAATTCAACTTCTAGCAGAACTTCATCCCTTGAACTTCAAAACTAGAGAACTCGAAGTTTGAGAGAAATCCATCAGCAGTTGGATGACATTTAACAACACAATATATTTGCATTAATGTCATTTCAACCTACATCTTTTAAAGAGGCATCTAAAGAGGCACATTGGGTTCAAGCCATGAACCAAGAGATTGACTCCATTGAGAAGAACAAGACATGGGATCTTGTTGATCTACCCATACACAAGAAAAGTATTGGTGTCAAATGGGTTTACAAAACTAAACTCAATGAAAAGGGGAAGATTGAAAAACACAAGGCAAGAGTTGTTGCCAAAGGATTCTCACAACAACCAGGTATTGATTATGGTGAAATGTTTGCTCCAGTAGAAAGGTTGGACAGTTTAAGGACACTCTTAGCCATGGCAACTCAACACAATTGGAAAGTATATCGGATGGATGTCAATTCAACTTTCTTGAATGGTGTCCTAGAAGAAGAGGTCTATGTGGATCAACCACCTGGATTTGAATTCAAAGAGGATCAAGCCAAAGTGTATCAGTTGAATAAAGCATTGTATGGATTAAAGAAAGCTCCAAGAGCTCGGTACAACATAATTGACACTTACATGATCAAAAGTGGCTTAAGTAGAAGTCAAAATGAGCCAACTTTATACACCAAAATAGATCAGCATGGTAAAATTTTGATTGTATGTTTATATGTTGATGACATGATATATACTGGAAATATTGAGTTAACCAGTTTTAAACATGACATGAAATTTGAGTTTGAGACGACAGATATTAGCATAATGAAATATTTTTTGGGGATTGAGGTTGATCAATCAACCAAAGGATTTTTCGTCTAATAGAAAAAGTATGCAGCATACATCATCAAAAGATTCTTCATGGAATACTGCAATCGAAAAGAAACCCCTATACCCCTAGGCACAGAATTGAGCAAGCAATATGAAGGCCCTACAGGGGATTCTACCATGTACAAAAGTTTAGTAGGTAGTTTGTTGTATCTTACAAGAACTAGACCTAATATTATGTATGCAGCCATCTTTGTTTCCAAGTTCATGGAATCCCCCAAAGATTCTCACTAGAATACGGAGAAAAGGATTCTGAGATATGTTGTAGGCACTCTCAATTCTGACTTATGGTACACTCAGTATGATGATAATCGTCTATCTGGTTATACAGACAGTGACTTTGCAGATAGCCTAGATGTCAGGAAAACCACCTCAGGACATGCTTTTCACCTAGGCACGAACCTAATTTCTTGGGCATCAAATAAGCAAAACCCATAGTCTCAATATCTTCTGCAGAGGTAGAGTGTGTCATTGCTACTTCAGCTTCATGTCAAGCTGTGTGGCTGAGAAGAATATTCAATAATATGTCACATACAAAAAATGAGCCAACTCCTATATTCTTTGATAACACATCAGCAATTGCTTTATCCAAAAACCATGTGTTTCACAAGAAAAGAAAGGATGTTGACACTCTCTTTCACTTCATATGCAATCTAGTCAATAATGGTGACATTACACTTCAATTCTGTGCCTCACGAGATCATCTCGCAAATATTTTTACAAAGCCACTAAGAAAATCCGTTTTTGATTTTCAGAGACAACACTTGGGCATTATCAATGTTTATGTTTGTAACTGTTGAATTTAAGAAGGAGTGTTAACTATATATGTAACCTCAACAATAGATGAATGTACACTGCCAGCTATCCTGGCCAATTGTACAATCGTTTCTTGATGTTCTTGATTTGCTTGAGCCTATTTAGATCAACTCTTTTCCCTTTTCTACATACTCAATAATATACTCAACACTATTACGCGCTACTCATCTTCTTGTTTTCCATTTCTATATTCTCTTCTTCTCATTTTTTCACTGTGTTCTCTGATCAATTTATTAAACAAAATTTGAACAGTAAACAAACTTATCATAAATATTTAAAAAACCTTGATAATTTAAACACTAGATAAACGTAATGAAAATGTTGATAAAACCCTAATAATTTATAACAAATTTGTTCCCATCACTGTATCAACTTATATGTCAGTCTGCCCAATATAAATACCATATGAGGGTCCTCGGTTGCTGACCACTTTTTCCATTTGGGCACTAAAAATGCGTCGGGAAAAAAAGAGGCTGCCAAATGTCATTGCGAACATCGAAAAAGTTAAATTAACAAGCTTGGAGATTTTTCAAACAGTCATTACAGTGGAAGGTGTCGTGTTTCAGATAGAAGCATCATTCATCTTACATGGGAAAGAGCGCGATGGCAGGGAGAAATTCACGGTGCTTCTCAAACCAGTGATTATGGGCAACCAGACGTAACTTTGCAGCAATATTTTGGAAGGATAAGAGAACCAACATTTTGATAACATCTTACCTTAAAACATTTTAAGGGTTCTCTTGCAAGTATTCTATATTCTTGTGTGTTCTTTGTAGATGGCACTGCTCAAGATGACACAATACCATCTTCTTCAATTACATTTCAATTTACAATAATAAATTAGTTATACACTTTTTTTAAAAAAGTTGTTAAATAAAATACTTTTTAAAAAGTTGTTAAATAAAATACTATATTTCCATTTAATTTTATGCTTAGTAGAGAAATTTGTAAATCCAAAATATCATCATAAGATTAAGAAAGATTGAAAGTATGCTTTTAAAAGAAATTTTTATAGATTTAAAGATGCTTCCAAAATTTTTGTTGCATGTCATTATAGCATGTTTTCCACATGATTATTAAGATAATTAACAATATATATTTTTGTGTTGTTTTTGTTGTCTATACAATCACAAATCTGTGATCCAATTATTGACTCAATATAGAAACATATATTTGTGATCCCGGGAAGAAAGAAAAAATAACTCATTTTATGATTCTACTTCTTTTTATGCATTATTTAATTGATTGCAACAATAGAAACAACTAGATCCAAATTTGGATGACCCTCAAGCTTTCCAAGTCAAGCATGCAAAGAGATTCCATTCCATCCTCTCAAAAAGAGAAGTAGATGCTCCACTAAGTGGAATCTCTTAGCCATTTTAGCCAATAGTGAACACATGAACCTGAAAGAAACATAAATAACTAAAGTTTCAAAGGCACATTGTTGGATATCAATTTCAATTTGAAATACAACCACAATTCAAGTGCAACAAGAATTCGAAAAATACATCTACAAATCCATTTTAAGAACAAAGGGACAATTCCTCGATAATTCAAAATAAGGGAAATACCAACATAATTCAAATCATTGAAATCAAGCATAATAATATTTCAAATAATACCTTGAGTACAAATCTGTTATGAGAAGATAAACACATTAGTAGGAATTTGGAAGGTAGTGTAGAGAATTGATGATGACAATATTGCCACAGTTTTAGTGATAGCATGAATGGTTCAAGAAAATAGATAGGTGATATTAAATGATATTCCATAAAACAAATGGAGAACATAATAATGCTAGTTGGTATGGTACAATAACACTCTCTTGTACTAATATAAACTTAGTTATGAAATTTTAATATACACCTTTTATTTCTTGGAAAATTGGTAAAAATGAAAATGAGCTTTTTTTTAATGGCCATTGTTTTAATGGAATTTTTAAGATTATTTGAATTCTTTTAAGAGATAATTACTCAATTTTAATCTAAAACATGTCACAATCATATCTTAGACACCATTATTGATAGTCTAGCAATACAAAGATTCTTTTTAACCCTCAAAATAATCAAAATTAGACAAAATTTAACTCAAGCTAATTAAATATTTTTAGTTTTTGTGTTAAAAGATGTCTTTGACATCTAGTAATTAAGGTTTTAAATCTAAGAACTCCCATAAACCTAAACACCTCATTTGCTTAAACCAAAAAAAAGTTATTTCCTCATAGTCCTACTACACCTCATTTATTGGGAGGCTCTTGAAATAAAAAAAACACTCAGATAATCTTAATCATGAAGATGGCTATAAATCATTCTTGAAAGCCTATTATTCATAGCCTTGAATAAAAATCCTAATTCATTTATATATTTCTGGATTTGGAAAATTTTAGTTGTTTTCTCTTCCTAGCCTAGTTTTTATTACTTTGAACCTCTTTTTCCCCTCCTTTAAACCCTTTCCTCTTAATCATTTTTCTCTTTATATTTGTATATTTTCTTTGATTATTATTCAACTAATGGTAATCATTCATTTTTATTATACATTTTTAGTTAAATATCTTTCATAATGACTAATTTCCAATGGCTAATTGACTAATTTAAACCCCCTTTTATGTGGTCGGGACATTATACATCCTTGAGTCTTGAAACCCTCCCATACCGTCAAGGCATGCGTATAGTCTAACCATGTCAAATTTTGATGCATACAGGCACATATTGAAGAAATTTCAACGTTGGCCCCATTCACTAGTGCTCACTATGTGGGTTCGGTGCATGACATTTGTGGTGGTTGAATTGAAAGTTCCATGACATTTCAAGAGATTTCCAACAAAAATTCTACGGATGGAAACAATGACATTTGACAAATATGAGATGCCCCATTATGAACGTTGTTGCAAACATAGACAATCTCAAAGATTATGTTGTCGGGACATAAAAAATCCTTGAGTCTTGAAACCCTCCCATACCATCAATGCATGTGTCTAGTCTAACCATGTCAAATTTTTATGCATACAGGCACATATTGAAGAAATTTCAACGTTGGCCCCATTCACTACTCACTATGCGGGGTCAGTGCATGAAATTTTTGGTGGTTGAATTAGAAGTTCCATGACATTTCAAGAGAGTTCTAACAAAGATTCTATGGATGGAAACAACGACATTTGAAAAATATGAGACGCCCCATTATGAACATTATTGCAAACATGGATGACCTCAAAGATTATCTGGCCAAGACATCATACATATTCCTTGAGTCTTGAAACCCTCCCATACCGTCAAGGCATGTGTCTAGTATAACCATGTCTAATTTCAATGCATATATTCATAGTGAAGAAATTTCAACGTTGACCCCATTCACTGCTCACTATGTGGGGTCAGTGGAAGAAATTTCACTATGTCATTCACCTTCAAGGCAGGCACCATTCAATATGCTCAATATGAGACATCCATTATATTGAATGTTGATGCAAACATGGATGATCTCAAATATTATGTGGGGACATCAAACATCCTTAAGTGTCGAAACCCTCCCATACCTTCAAGGCAACTATCTAGTTTAACCATGTCAAATTTCGATGCATACATGCACAGATTGAAAACATTTCAATGTTGGCCCCGTTCACTACTCTCTATCAAGGGTCGGTGGAAGAAATTTGTGATGGGTGTATTTGAAATTCGATGACAAATTTCAAGATAGTTTCGACAATGATTCTATATAAGGGAATGACAAATGATGGCAATGAGAGGTGCAACATGATGAACATCGATGCAAATGTGGATGATCTCAAAGATTGTGTGAAGACATCATACATCCTTGAGTATTGAAACCCTCCCATACCGTCAAGCCATGTGTCTAGTCTAACCATGTCGAATTTCGATGCATACATGCACAGTTTGAAGAAATTTCATCATTGTCCCCATTCACTACTCACTATGCGGGTTAGTGCAAGATGACATTTGTGGTGGGTGAATGACAACAGTAATAAAAATGATGAGCTGATGACATTGTCCTCAGAAGAATCAGTAAGTGAATATGATGAGCTGATGACATCGTTCTCACCAACATATGTCCACTTAGTTGCAATGATACATCTTTGATATCCTCCAACATTAAAGAAATCCCCACATTAGTAGGGAGTTTAAACATTTTAGATAAGTGTGAGTCATTCATCCATTCTCCTACCTCATGGAAATTATCTTGTGATCATTCTCACCATTATTCACATAACCCCCACATTATATTCCCCTTAGTTACTCAATAATCCAAATTTAGAAATAACCACTGATGGCACTGGAAAGGAAAGAGATGCTTAAGGGATTGTTGAGTAGAGAAAGAAAACATTTTCCCTTTTTTTGTGTATGTCATGGAAGAGACATTTTCCCTTATACTCAAAGATCACTCACATACCCACTCTATATATTGTCACATCTCATCTTCATTTCGTTTTAATTTTCTGATCGGTCAAATTTTAAAGGAAACAACTATTAAAAGACATTGTACTAGGGATAGAGTACATGATGGACAATGATGACCTGTGAATGGGGCCAACGTTGAGTTTTTTTCAAAATGTTTCTGTATGGCATGATCATACATCCTTGCGTCTTGAAACCCTCCCACATGGTCAAGTCATGTGTCTAGTCTAACCATGTCACATTTCTATGCATACATGCACATATTGAATAAATTTCAACATTGGCCCTTTCAATAGTGCTCACTATGCGGGGTTGATGCATGACATTTTTGGTAGTTGAATTGGAAGTTCCATGACATTTCCAGAGAATTCCAACAAAGATTCTACGGATGGAAACAACGACATTTGACAAATATGAGACGCCCCATTATGAACGTTGTTGCAAACATGGACGATATCAAAGATTATGTAGCCAGGACATCAGACATATTCCTTGAGTCTTGAAACCCTCCCATACCGTCAAGGCATGTGTCTAGTCTAACCATGTCTAATTTCGATGCATACATGCACAGTGTGATGAAATTTCAACGTTGGCCCCATTCACTACTCACTATGCGGGGTCAGTGGAAGAAACTTCACTATGCTCATTCACCTTCAAGGCAGGCCCCATTCACTATGCTCACTATGAGACATCCATTATATTGAACATTGATGCAAACATGGATGATCTCAAATATTATGCGGGGACATCAAACATCCTTAAGTATCGAAACCGTCCCATACCTTCAAGGCAACTATCTAGTTTAACCATGTCAAATTTTGATGCATATGAGCACATATTGAAAATGTTTCAATGTTGGCCCCATTCACTTCTCACTGTGGCCACAAATATGTATCAGCTCCAAATAAATTGCATTCGTGCTCTTCTTAAAATATCACATGGGTTGGGTTTTCTTGATTCAGAGTTTCATTCACTCGAGGAATTCATTCTCAGCTAATGCATTGGTCATTTTGTTAAGTCCTTATCATGTGTTGTTTTCTGGTTATCTGTGTTCTTAATTTACCAGTTCTGTTAGGTTCCAAAGAAGGAGGATTGTTCACTCTTATTGGTATATCGCTTGGGTTTTCTTGATTCGCGGTTCCACTTTCTCAGGGAATTCATTCTCAGGTATGCATTGGTCTATTTGTTAAGTCTTTTTTGTTGTATTTTTTTGGTTATCTCTGCCATTAATTTCCTTCTTTTGTTAGGTTCCAAAGAGGGAGGATTACTATGTAATTAGAGGGTTTTAAGGGAAGATATGGGGAAGAGGAAGTCATCAAAGAACCCATAGGCAAAGAGAAAGTAGGAAAAGATGAGCACATTCTTCAGCTTCCCTTTCTGCAACCACGAGAGCAGCGTGGAGTGTCGCATGTGAGTAGTTCTATGCCCATTTTTTCTTTTTTACATTCAAATCCTAATCCTAAACCCCCACAGAGTAAGTTTTGGACATGATGTGTGACTTGACATTGAGCCTTGTGAAAACAATGGCTAATATTTTCTTTTGTTTTCTGGGTTTTCCTTTATTAACCCACAATGACCATACTGGTCCTCTAATTTGATAACAAATTTATTTAATATTTGAAGAGGCGAAAAAAGTTGCAGAGAATTTGAAATTTGATTCGATTAAAAGTTTGATTCGGGTTGATTAAAGTTGTCTAATCTGATGAATGTAATATGCTATCATTCTCATATGGAAAATTTTACCCAAAAGTAACCATAGGTCTTTTTTTGTGAAGAAATTATTTGCTTATTCTTTTGCTATCTTTCCCATATGGAAAATTTTACCCAAAAGTAACCATGGGGATTTTGTTGTGGAGAAATCATTTTCTTAGGCTTTACATGGCCAGAAAATGAATAGAGGGATTAACTTTAGAACTCGAAGTTTTATGCATTGTTTGCTTGAAGTGGGAGAAAAACAAGATAAATGGGTCATAAGACTATGAACGAGTTGCATATGCTTTAGACTAACCCTCTTCTTCCAAAATATCTATTGTCATTTGTAATTTAAGTTTGTAGATGATGGCTCATTGAAGTAGGGTGGAAATCTGAATACTCTTCATTGGACTTTTGACACATAATGAGCATTTCAAAAGTTGGAAGAAGCTCTTTTCCATGTATCATGCTTTCCCTTCTTGACTCTCAACACATTAAGTAGGGCGGCAATCGGAAGACTCTTCATTGGACTTTTGACACATAATGAGCATATCAAAAGTTAAAAAAAGCTCTTTTCCATGTATCAATGCTTTCCCTTCTTGACTCGCAACACCTTTTGAAATTGTTCCAAATGTTTCACAATAAGCCATAGGTGTTGTTTTTAATCAAGGAGGATATCCAGTGGCATATCATTCATAGACATTGTTCCAAGCCATGTTCAACTAAAACACTTATGATAAGGAAACACTTATGGTAAGGAATTTTATGTGCTGGTTGAAGCACTCAAGCAATGATAACACTTATCAAAGGCATTTTGGTGTGCATAAAACTTTGTTTCTCCTGCAAAGGAACTTATTTTTCTCTTCGACCGAGAAATGAGTGTAATACTATGTTAGGAGGTGTTTACATAGTAGTCAAAACAAATATTCAAATAGACGGCCAGTGTTGTGTTGTTCTTTAGGCTGTTCCTGGCTATAAACTAGTGCCAAGGAAATATATGGAGGCTTTGAAAATCCTCCCCTGCTTTAGGCCTCAAACTGGCTCTTGGGCCAGAGGGTAACTCTTGAACAATTTCAGTGTTGACTACCCATTGTCACTGCTAGTAGCAACATTAATATATAATCTTTAATTTCCATATTTCTATGATTGATAGATTAAATGAGATGGGGGAATAAGATGAAGACAATCCATTACATTGAAATCCTGAGACCGGGGCCTTTACCATTGGCCCATATTTATTCCACATTGAAGGCACATAATATTGATTGGATGGAATATGCAGAAGAAATTTAAAGGAAAACATATTCCTAACACTCAATGAGCACATAAGTAGTTGCATGTCACTCAACTGGTAGAGATTGGCTTTATGAGATTGTGGAAATGAGTGAATCTGCCTGAAATATTTCAACAATAAACAAGAAGAAAGAGTTATGAAAATTAAGAGGGAAAATATAGAAATTAGAGAGGAACAAGGTATGTAAGAGATTGATGAATCCCATCTTCCGTAATGGAATCAACAATCCCATCTTTCCTTCAGTTCCTGGATGGTGAATGAGAACCTTTTCCAGAATCTCCCTTTCATGTTGAGCTTGTAGTCTATCACCATTGGTATAACCTAAGTTACCAGGATTCAGATATGGATACAGATCCAGATTTGTTAGATTTTTGAAAAACCATCATTTGGATATGGCGGGGAAACACAGGTACAAATATAAGAAATATTTTTATAATTTTTAAAAATAAAACTTATATAAAAAATTATACATACAAATTTTTAATTATATAATTTACATAACTAATCTAATACATTAATAATATATTAATTATTTATGAAGTTATATAGTGTATATACATTATAATTCCAGTTGCTCAAGATTATATATATACATTAATTACTTGTTGCTCTTTATATATACATTATTTAATATTATTTATATCAACAACCCAAATCATTTAAACAATGGAATGCCTTACTTTTACTTTATAAGGTTAAAGGCTATGCTCTTGGGGTCCGTGCATGGTTACTTTTACCTTATTATAAGGTTAAAGCCTATAACTACTGAAATGAAGAATTGTTTTCATTGAATAGAGTACAAGGTTTTACAAGGGTGATTTCTTTAAAAATCCTGTATAGTTTAGAAGAACTATTAGAGGTTTTCTCTACATAACTTTTAGTGTTACATGATCTAGGAGCACATTTTATGACTGTCAAGGGGAGGTGGATCTGAAAGTTTCTAAGGCCTTTAGAGTGATAATTCAGGGTGAGACACTTGTTCCGTAGCTCCGTCCCAATAATGGCAGACACTTGTTTCCATGTTGATGTATCCCTTCACTCATATAACCTAGGAAAAGTTTAATCCTTAGGGAAGCCAATCTTGAAGCTATATGTTCAATAGCCAAGGCATGATTTTTCTGAATATTGGACAAATTGAAATCGTCTGGATCATATTCGTTATGAAGTAGAGGAAATTCCTGCTAGGTCTCTATATCCTTTGAAACATTCCTTGCAAAGGTGGAAACCTTGTTGATATTCGAATGACAAACTTTCCTTCCTTGAATGTGCTTGACTCCTCTCGAAATAAGATTTAGAGATTCCATGCACAGTTTTGTTGGACGAAAACATGAATATCTCCATCTTCACACTCAATGAGCGCATAAGCAGGTGCATGTCACTCAACTGGTAGAGATTCTTGGCATCTGTCAAGTGCATGGCATTTATCGAGGGTCAAGCCAAAAATTTCAGTGATTATAGACAACACAGTCTAATGTTCTAGAGACTTAGCAGTGTTTCTGGCAACATTAAAAGACACACTTGAAGCAAGGAATTGATCACTCTTTTCACAACCTAATAGAAGTGAAAACACCAACCCACTACAAAGCTTCATTATTTGGATGCCTATTTGCATCTTTGAGTCTATGTATGGTTTGTGCTTCACACATTTTAAATATTTATGAAGCCCATATAATAGAAAATCCAGGAGCTCTTGTGAGTCATGCTGATTGTGGCCACTAAACTTTAGTGTCAAATTAGTAAATGTTGCTTTTAATAGCACAGGGTGTTATTAATGTTCTTCCAGGAGACCATAGTTTCCTTAATAGACCACAAATGCTAACACACACTCTCCATTCATGCCCAAATTCCTATAAGCAACATCCGAGTTTCGCAGTTGAAACAGATATCTCTTGAATGTGTAATTGAAAGTTGTTCCTCGTTGATATTTGTTAGACATCCCCGAGGGGTCTAGATAGTGCAAAGAATCTGGTAATCGGTATAAATTATATGGGATCTTCCCATACAATTTACATTTACTACACATTACTGTAAAAAAAATGTAGAATCATGCATGATTAATGGTCAATTGACACTCATATTAGCCTTAACAGATTTCTCCATAATATCCTTCAATTTTGCTTGTTGAGTATTCACCTCTAGTGATAGAGGTGTCTTTGAGCATACATAACAAGATCTGTTGGGTTCAAATGGTTCTATTGGAATCATAACCATATTCTTTGATGGATGTTGTAAGCAGTGTGTCATTCTACAGTTCTTTGAATCATTTCTAAGAAACTTAGTTGTTTTAATTACAATTAGACCTACATTGATTTCATTTGTTGTTGCTATTGCATGAACAATATTTCTTGCAATGCCTTTCTCTTCAAACACGCTATGCAATTGGATGTGAAAAGAAGAAGATTGAATACTAGCAGCTGCAGTAACAAATTCAACAACTAACTAGTCATCTTTGTCAAATGTCAAACTCCCCATCTCCATAGAAGATTTTAGGGGCGAAATTTCATGAATGGGCGAAATTTGGAAGTTCAAAATTTTAAGGGGGTGAATTTTTACTAAAGTAGTTAAAGTAGCATTTTCAAAAGCTTAGCCCAAATATTAAATTAAAAAATATATATTTTATATTATTCGTCCCCATAAAATCATAAAGAAAATCAATGGAAACAGGTTTTTCCATCCAAATTTCATGAACAAACCTTCATTTTGCCTTGATTTTTTGGAATGGAGATTTCTTGATAAGTAATTCACCCAGAGTTTTTTAAACCAGTGTGTTTTTCTAACTATTTCTCTTGCATTTTTTCAAATCATGGTTTTATGGAAACGTTTTTTCCCATGGATTTCCTTCAGAGTTTATAAGATTTCTCCCATAGATTTATTTCAGGGTTTTATGGGACTTACTTTGCCCATCAAATTTGGATGTTTTTTTGGATTATTTCTTCTGCATTTTATCAAATCAGGGCTTTATGGGAACAAATCCACCCATGGATTTCCTTCTGAGTTTGGATTTTTATACGAACGATTTTACCCATCAATTTCCACATGGATTTTCGATTTCACCCATAAATTTCCTTTAGGGTTTTATGGGATTAATTTTTCCTAGGAAATTTGGATTTCTTTCGACTTTTAAAGTTTTATGGACACACTTCCCTGTAGGATCCCTAAAATTGTAGAGATTTTATAGATATTTCTCCCTAAAAATAACTCAGGATGGAAGATTGCTCCCTGGTTAGCCCACTGCTTTACATAAATATAGAGAATTTACATGATTTACATAAATATAGATATTTTACATGTAATGGTTACGAGTTTAAACCTAAAGGTCATGAATTTAAACCTAGATGATGAAAACTCTATTGATTCTTAACAATGTTGCTAGATCATAAAATCTCCATATACATATATAAAAAACCAATATACTCTTCCATATTTTATTTTAATTTCAAATTCATTGATTTATATATTTTTCTCGCTCGTGGAGAGCTTTGAATTTATTTTACCATAAACGGCTTCTGGATCTTCCTACAATCTTTTTTTATACCTTTGTTTACCCCTTTTCAGATCTTCTTTTCAAGTTTTGTGAAAATAAACTCCAAGGTTCGAATCTCGTGGGGAGATTGGAATGTGGGGATCCAGTCGATGGATCGCCAAATGGATGTGAATGGCTTGAGCCTCATAGATGTATCTACAGAAGACAAGAGCCTCTTATCATCCCCTTATTTAAAGTTGTATAATGACGTGGATCGAACTCTTGACTTCCATTCCTCGCCAACAACCACAGTTTGAGTCCAGCAAAGTGCCCTTGCCTCTCAACACCATCACATATCATCGCCAGGTGACTATTTTCATATTATTTGTTGAGTACCCATTTTCATAGATTGCTCATTCTATCCACGGAGAAACTTGCCTGTGAATATGTGACACTATACAAAACTATTATTAAATACATTCCATTCAAAAATTCTCACCATGCTTGCTAGTAAGGACATTGAAAAGAATTCAAAGGGATTTTATTTTTCTATATGTTTTTTGGTTCCAATTTTTGTTATTTGTTTAAGTTTTCAAAATTTTAGCTTTTTGGGAATTTTAAGCTCTAGGGCTTTTAGGGTTATCATGCTTTTCGGTAGTAGAGACCTGTCCTGGGTAGAAATAAGATAACATGTTCTGGGAACTCCTCCATTTTGGTAGCAATCAAATGTTCTATTCTGGGAAACCTACAAAGGCGAGAACTCTAACAGAAAAGTAGATTGTTGATACAACATTAAATAATGCCCAGAACAAGATAGGGCAGGACCATTATTTTACATTGATTATCTGTGCGATTTAGACACAGATTAGATTAGATTAAACACAACAAGATTCTTAACACAGAAAAACAATTTCAGAAAGAGGAATAAACAATTTATTCAACAAAGGAGTACTATACATAGTTTAGGTAAATAAGTCTACAGTTCAGCATGCGCCCTCATTTTGGTATCAAGATTACGATCTCTTTACTAATATGCGCTTTATTATGACAAATACCTTCATTCGATCCTATGATTGTCATCTCCCTTATATTTTCAAGGAACATAAGCCCCCTCTCTCCTTCCCTCCCGCCCCAAACCAAACATCTCAAAACAAAGAACAAAAGGGAAAACTAATCGAAACTGAAATTTCAAAACTATTACATTCCGAAACTACTACATTCGAAAACTACTTTTGATGATTCCATTTGCCAATGTCGACTCAATTCCACATGGCTATAACGTGTAGACATGTCAAGAAGCCTCATGTTGCAGTTTGTTAAGTACAAATATGAGCAAATCTGTCTAAATTATAATTTTTTCAAAGACAATACCGAAAAGCAACATTTTGTGGGATTTTTATTGGCACACGTTGGTTGCCAGAGTGGCTCTGCTATGGATGAAAGAAAGTGTACCTACTTGGCATGTATGAAAAAAGAGTTGGAAGCAGTCCAAGTAGAAGACAATCTAGAATTCTTTTGGCATTTTGAGGAGACAAGAAAACTTATTTTTCAATTTTTATCTATGAAGACTACTTTTTTGGAATGTTCTTGTAAATTTCTTTTGAGGGTTGCATCAAATCTTCACAGGCTTCTGTGATATAGAATCGAATTCAAATCTATAACTAGACATAGAACATTTCTTCCAAGATGACTCTGCCTCCCTCAACCACCTATAATGGATCTTTATGAGGTGGTGTCTTCGTTGCCTATAAAATTGCAAGTCTTCAAGATGGTGGTTTTCTTTCTAGACATGAATGCAATTGTAGTAAGTATCTTGTTGAGTACAATTATTGAAAACCCTAGGGGATAATGCACGACTCTTGATTTCTATGTTTCTCACTATGTTTAACAAATTGGCTTAACTAATTATACATTCAAAGAGTAAGGGCACAAGCAATGGTTGTTATATGTTGTTAATCAAATGAATAGTTAATTAGGCATATTACAAGCCCCTTATCAAATGAATAGTGATTTTATGTGATGATGTGCAATATCAGATGGGGCCTTTCGGCCCTGGTGCTAACATGGTATCAGAGAGAGGGAACTGCCCTATTTCTTTTGGTTATGCTACTTGGTGACACTGTGTGAAGCTTTGGTTTAGATTGCAGTAAATGAGCACATGCATTCTGTCAAACACTTGATGCACAATGGTGGCGAAGTATTTAATGTGCACTCTTTGTGGCACTCAAAAGTCTTTCTATGGTAAAACCATTTCTTGTTGCAGTGAAATCTGTTTTGAACTGTTACTATAATCTAGAGTTTGAGCTGCTATACAGATCTTTATTGACTGGGTCTTAACAATAGAGAAAGAACATGACCTTTCTATAACCATGGGCAGGCAGTTTCCTTTTAGGTTATTCATTGCTCCCGTGGCCTCCATTACCTTATTTGTGATCTCTTCCATATCTTTTGTCTTATTTGTTTGTATTAGATTTGAATATTGTTCAGCGAAAGCGTGATTTACATGGGTGTTTATTTCACTGTGTAGTGTTTCAGATCTGATCATAATTTTTTTTACAAAAAATTTACTTTGGTTCCCCAACTTAATGTTTTTACACATTTGTTTTGGCATTGATATACACTATGAGCCTAATCTTATTGTTTTGGCATGCCATATTGAGCTTGTGCCTTGCACATCGAGTCCATCTAGCATACACAACAAATCCTAGCTATGGGTTGAATCTCTCTACTTGCTTCTCTATGAGATGCCCGTGGGATGTTTCATATCCTGCAACATCTCACCCTAGCCTTGCTTCATAACAAACATATATTAGTCCTCTTGCAACACAGGAGCATGGGCCATTACAACCAACAACTTTCATGCAATTCTCAACATTTTTTTGGCACAGCTTGGGCTTCCTGCAAATTCCATGTATTTCTTACTGCGGGAATGGAAGTTCATACGATCTATGTGGAAGTTCATCGTTAGTTGTATCAGTAAGAAAAATCAACAATGTAGAATTTTGTTCTTATTACAAGGCTTATAATTGAGAATCAAAGCTCAGCATGGGAACTATTAGTTGTTTTTATAACTAGAATTGATGATTAAATTATAAATTTACAAGATATTTGAAGTAAGATATCCACGTGTTCTGCCCTATTAGCTTTTGATGGAATAAGGAAGATGGGATTTTGGCATTCCGTCTCTAACCATGAAAACGTGCATATAAATATTTTCACACCGCTTCTTTTGTTTTCCAGGTGTGACCATCCTGCAGAAAATTGGATTTGTATTAGTTGTAAATAGGTTCTTTGTATCCACTTCATCAATGGCCACATGCTTGAGCACTATGAAAACACTGGGCATTGCTTGGCTATCAACTACAAGTATATTTTAATAAGTCTTGTGTTTTCACGTAACTAGGTTTCTCTACCACTATATGGAAGATTTTTCTTTATCTTTTGTAGTGATCTTTCAATGCGGTTCTTTTCATGCGATGCTTATTTAGATGCAAAAGTTATTGCACAATTATGTCCAACTTATGAAACTAGGAACCTGTTGAAATTCAAAGTGGATCATCCACATCGCTCTGATGGGAATGGGATTGAGCTGCAATTCTAATAGGTGGATCTCATTTGTAGTTACAAGTATATTGAAACTGTTTTGCATCAAATGATAGATTAGAATTGATTTTCTAGAGCTGGACTTAGTTGCGGAAGTGTATCCAAAGAAGTAATGATATGAGAGTAAATATAAATTGTTGTTATTCTTTTTCTCTATTATTTTCCATCATGCTTTTATGTACCTGCATTTTGGGACTTAGTATTCTACATAGACAAGTACTTCATCTTTGGGTTGAAGTTTCTCATTATTTTGGTATAGGAAATATTTTCTTTGCGGGTCTCTAAAATGGTCATTGAAATTTTTTTCTCAGAATTCTAAGTATTCTTGTGCTGTAATTCGAAGCTAAACACCCCTATGAGTTTTGGAAAGAGCAATTAGTTTTGAAAGGTGTGCAACCATGAAGGTTTTAATAGATCTCAAAGTTACAAATAATTAGATTCCAATATCAAGGTTCACCCATTTATTCAGTGTCTTCTGGAACCACATTGTTGAACTATGATAATGGAAAATTCATATATATTTTACATCATATATTTTACATTCATAGAAGCTATTTTGGAATTTTCAAGGATTTTTAATAAATATGACGTGAGAGGAAGGATTTTTGTCATGTTATAGATAAGTTAGGCCATCTCTTATTGGCATCGCACCCCACATTGCTGCTAAATTCTATATTTTTTGACTTCATGAAGATATATATTCCAGAGGAATGTAGGAAGAAGACATATGTGTCTTTTGCAATTGCTATTATTTTGGCCTCTTTTGCAATTACTAGTTTAGCTTCTATGAGATCATGATCATCATCATATCATTTGAAAGTTTTTGAATTAATTGGTTTTCTCATAAGGACTCATAGATGTAACATGGTGCTACTATGGAGAGTCTAAATATTGCAACAATAAATTGCAAGGAGAGCATTAGGGGTCGATTCTCATGTGCCCATTAGAATAAATGATTTTAGGCAAACAATCACGAGCTCTACTCAGGCAGTGTTAACTCAAACCAAAAATAATTAAAGAATGAAGCATCCATTTATAAATATTGTTTATCAGTATCCACCAATGGAGCTATGAATGAGTGCTCAAGCATGGTCTCTAGGGGGATATTGAATACAACACCCTCTATAATTGAAAACTTTGATTCAACCTTTTAGATATAGTTGATGGAAAAGGTGGCCCATTACCAATATATCACCCAAATCAATCCTCCATGGTTTGTTGACATTTATTTATATTTGATATCGATTCATCATATATTGTTTCACTTCTTATCCATAGTGGTGTTCTAGATCCATATGTGAGAAAAAATTCTAGTCAACTAGCAGATTCTAGAAGCTCCTCTAAAAATAATTTTTTTTTTCTTACATGGATACCCTTGGTTTTAAGAGAGAAACAATTTCTCCTCTTAATTGGACATTCTCTAGGTTTTGAATGTGTTATAGTTATAAAGGACAATGTTGAAAAAGAAACAGAAATCCAACATGAGTTGGCTTGCATTGTTCAACTTTCAGTTCCTTTGTGTAAACAGAAACTAGAATGCATTCATGCAACATTATTGGAAACTCTGCTACTATATAACTGCATTAAATATAACATATCGGTTATTGGATTAGGGACAAGAGGTTATACAATCCATTGTGGAAAATTTTACTTCATGTTCAACATGGAAACAAGAGGTTATACATGGTTATTTCATTTTCTTAACTCCAAAACAAAGTAAAAAAGTTTCATATACATTGTGTACCAATCTATTGAATCTTGTAGAAACTCGGAAGAATATAGAACTTTATAGCTCAATTTTAATATTCCTATCTATGTTACTAAAAACAAGAAAGGAAAAATGGCAACAATACAAGAAATGAAAATTCTCAAGTTTCGTACATATACAGTTTTGGGTTATTTTAGTAATTTTTAATATATATGTGAAAACAATAACTCAAAAAAAGTATCCATTGATGATTTTTACTTCTTAACATGGTACCTTTGTATCTTCCCTCTACAATGGAAATAAAAGTGCCTACAAGGTGCAATTGAGTTCTCAAGAAGTAATAAAAAAGATGGATTGTTAATTTATGGTTATGTTACAAGTAGATTTTATGTGTTCAATTACCATTGAATTTGTTTTGATTATCATCACTCCATCACTATATATTAGAACAATATGTCTACCTCTAGATCTTCTAGAGGAAGTTAGTTGATAGTTGAGATTCAACTTAGAGGTCAACTTGGTAGTCGAGTAGTCGATTGGGTTAATCAAGACAATCAAATTGTAACACCTCCTTCAAAATATTTCCCAACCTATGGGGATGGGATGCTACCCTGGTTCAAAAATCTCAATATAAATTTGAACCCATTAAATTCTAAAGTCATTTCAATTCATACATGCATGCAATTAACTAATGTATTAGGAATAAACATGCACATACTCATTTAAATTGAGGATTCCATTTCGAAATACATTCATAAGGAGAACTCAAACTTAAATGTAGAGTTATAGATAGATATTTGAGAGAAAAGATTGAACATTGGTTATCTTCTCACTAATATGGTCCAAGAAATTGGTTACATATAAGTAATTTCCCACCCAACTATAGGAATCCATTGCAAATGTCACCTTAGGCTTAACCAAGATATTCACAACTAAACACTCCAAGCCAACATCTAGTCATCAAATAGTCATGGAATTCCCATCCATTGAGGAACTCCGAGCTTATTGGAGTCCATGGACAAGATCTCTTGGAACATTTGTGAGGTCGTACTATCCAAATGTGATGAATATTAAAGGGTGCATTAGAATATCAACACAAGTTTATGAACTAGGGGATTAAAGTCTTCAATTGTGACAAATCAAATTCAATCCATAGTAAAAAAGAATATCAAAGAACCAATATGGGTACACCTAAACTTGTAGAGTAAGGATATGAGTGGTTATCTTGGTGGGAATTGTGAGCATTACATTAAGGTGGTTGATGCTTTGTTCCATGTTTTGAAGCTCACATTCATTAGTCAGTTGGGGCTTCACATTCTAATGAGGTGTTGAAAGACCCCATTCTAAGTCAACAATCCATCTCCTTATAAACCTTTAGCTAATGAAATGAAATAGTTAATCCTTCGTCTCCTTAGAAACCATTAACAACTACAATGAGGATGTCAGCCTTCCACATATTCTCTTATCAACCCTTGGCTAAAAAAGAGACATTAAGTCATCATAGGCGATTACTTTTTTCCATTCAAGCATTAAAAGGCCCTCATGTCAAGGGTGAATACTTTGTTTCAGTGAGGCATTGAAAGGCCTTCATACCAGCGATGAAGGACATTGTATATTGGTTTCAATAAGGATTTGAAATGCCACATTTGTTGAATTAATGGGGCATTGTTTGCCAGTGAGGCTTTAAAATGTCTTTTTATGGTTTGGGTACTCTGTTCCAATTAGGCCTTGAAAGGTAGGTCTACTTGGTTCTAATAAGACTTTGACCAACCCTATTTGGTATGTCATTTGGGGTGCATACTTCATTCCAATAAATCCTTTAAGGTCCTTTCATTTAAGGTGGTTATAAAGGGCATGCCATTTGATTCTAGAGTGATCATCCCTTATCTTACAAAGGATAATATTTTACGATCAATGCTTCAAATTATAAGGCCTTGCCTGAAAATAAATTTTATTTGATTCTAGTCATACACTGTGCCAACCTTATTTAGGTCTTGTAAGACATTAAATGGGTTCTTAGATATCATAATAGAAAATGTAAGGTATTGTTCTTTATTTCCTTTACACAAGTTTGCTTTTTTGCTGATGCAGGAGCATCTCTCCATATCATCCAGCCAACCAACCAGCCACGTCAGCACACACGCATTCAAAGGTTGAAGAGAGGTGCAACCTCATTTTAAATTTGAATTGAATGAAATTTAATGTTTAGGCTGGTGAGTCATGGAAGCCGTGCCTTTGTGCAGGCTGTAGATAAGATTGGCCTTTATTATACATTGGCTAAGATCTAGATCCAGATGCTGGACTAGACAGCCATTGAATGTAATTTATTAGAGTAGGTAGACCTGGAGGGAAGCGCTCGATTGAGCCCTCAGGTAAAAGAGATTTTGAGATCTCATTTTGAGTTGAGTTAGATGAGGTAGTAGGAGAAGAGCCAGAGAGAGCTAAAGAACACCATTGTAATTACATGCATTTTCCGTTTGTTAATATAACAGAAGCAGTTTTTCCTGCATAAGTTCTGTATTGTATGGATGTCTGTGAGTGTTCCTTTTATTCTGTAAATGTATGCTGTGGTTGTATGTTTGCAGAGAGTTGGGTTTGATTTCAGGGTTGAAGTTCTTTGAGGTTTCATGCCATGAGGGCGTGACAGAGCACTACGGTCTCTGAATACCGGTGCACCGAGGATGCACTTCTGAATACTGCGGGTTCAGACAGAGACGTGTTGCGGCACAGGAACTAGAATCATCAACTCAGGAAGAAGACCTGTGAGGTTGTTGAACACCTCAGGAGGTAAGGTTGTGTGGTTGAAACACAGTTGCAGACAGAACTTGGCTGTAAGTTTTGTAGAGCTCTGCCAGGTGGGCATTGAGCGTAAGCACGAGGTGTTGGAGGAGGAACTCTGCTGAGAGTTTGAGGGAAGCCAGAATCGCTGAGGATTCTAAGACCTCTGCTAGGAGGGCATTGAGCAGGTGCAAAGGGCGCACAGAAGGAACCCAGAACTACTGAACGTTCTATGGGGAAGAGACTCCGCTAGGAGGGCATCGAGAAAGTGTGCAAGCAGGCACAAAAGTGAAGAGAACTCTCTTGAGTTCTGTCATTGGAAGGAAGAGTCCACTGAAGGATCTTCACTGGGTTGCTGAACACCCAAAGAGACTCAGCAGGAGGTTGCTTAAGCAGCAGGACAGCCAGGAAGGCGTCAATTTCTACATCTGTGGGAGGAGAAAGACAAAATCCCCCAAGGGGTCTGAGTGGTTGTGAAAGCTCAGAAGTGATAGCACTTTGGTCCGTAAAGACTCTGCAGAGGCACACGAGTCGTATAATCCTTCGATGGTTCAAAAGGAGAAGTGAAGCTCAGAAGGAACAATGCTCTTACGCGCATTGGCGAAGCTCAAGGTAAAGGAGCTCGCAGAGAAGAAAGACCGCAAAGGCCGAGACCTTTGAGAAAATCAATTTTCATCCAAGGTTGGGAAGAAGGCACGTAGGAAGCAGGAGGAGCAGCGACAGCCGTCAGATCGGCAGATAGAAAGATCTGGGTTGTCGAAGAGTTTACGTCCAGGGAGAGCTCGGGAGGAGCCTATAGACGTAGGTGACCGACAACCGTTGGATCTCATATAGAAATCATGCCAGCTGTTGGATCGGGAGAAGTAGAGCGGAGATTAGCCTCTGGAGGAGGAGCGCGCTAAGAAAAATGACCTGAGCCGTCAGATCTTAGATCATAGTCTCGACAACCGTCAAATCTGCGGAAGCTGCATGGACGTTAACTTAGTGGACAAAGGAGAAATCCCGGCAAGGGTAGAGCCATCGGGACATCGGCCATCGGGAGATCGGAGTTCTCGAGGTCGAGGGAACCAAGACATCAAAAGTCCTGAAATCCCGACATAATCGGGATCGTCCATTCTTGGGGACGTGTGGCAGCGATTGAGCGCCACTGGGATAATCTCTATAGGAGGCTTCATCGGAGATCGAGAATTGGAGAAGGTAAGGACTCTCGACAACAGGGAACGCGAAACCCCGAAACCCAATGCAGAATCGGGGATAGGTCACGGTGAAGTGCAGGGAACTGTGGGGGATTTAAGAGGACCTGTGGATCGAGTTATTGCAGAGAGATTCCATTGGAGGGAATCTAAAGATCTGCTTCGTCTCAACAAAAAGAAATTTAGAACGATCCTGTGGACAGGCGTAGGAGACGTTCGTTGTCATCAAGTGGTATCAGAGCTAGTTCTTGTCTGTATATTTCAGGCAGGAAGAGGTAGAGGAGGAAAGCACTCTGATACACATCAAGTGGTATTAGACTGGGAATATGTTTGTATATTGCAGACAGAGGAGGCGGAAGAAGACAGATTTATTGAAGACTCTGTAGGTGGTTGTTTGGAGGTAGGCAGCAATCAAGGAGACAGTCAGAAGGACTGTAGGATGAAGCTGAGCACTCAGGATTGCAAGAGTGACAGCAACAAGTTTGCTAGGAGAGCAGACAAAAACAGAACCTTGGTTACTGAAGGCCATAGGTCTGTTGAACGGAAGAATCCAGAACTGATGAGCGCAACAAAAATGGATAAAGAGCTCGCTGACATAAAGCGAGAGATGGAGGAGCTCGAATTGAATACNGGTAGAATAAGAAGCCGAGATGGGTGCATGAGTGGCCCATAAAGGAGCCGAAGATGAATTGGCCAGTCAGGGAGCTGATGGCTAGAAGACAGCGTAGGCTGTTAAGGAGGTGGCTGAGGTATGTTGAAAACCTTAGAGCCACAAAAGAGGAAGAATTGGTTCAGATATGCGAACCAGAGACTGGAGGAAGTCTTGGGGATTTGAAAATTGAAATGGGATTGTCTGATGATCTCAAGAACTGCCAGATGGGCAGGGAAGAAGAGAAAATTCTAGATTGCCAAGAGGAAAAAGAGTTGAGATCAACTAAAGATCTCATGGATTGTCAGGAGGACAGCCAAAAAATTTCAATTTTCCAGGAGGGCAATGATGAGAGATCGCTAAGGGATCTCAAAGACTGCCAAGAGGGTAGTGGAAGCATCTTAAACTGCCAGGTGGGCAGAGATGAACATTCGAGACTGTCTGAAAGTCTCATGGACTCGAAGGAGAGTTCAATTCAGTAGAGGTTGCTGATGAAGGTGGGATCGATTGATCTCATAGTCTGCCAGGAGGGCAGCAGAGACATCCCATATTGCCAGGTGGGCAGGGATGAGCAAATGAATTTGGATTAGCCAGAGGAGCTGACAGAGCAGATGAGATTGTCTGATGGTCTCATAAATTCAGAAATGGATTTAGATCAGCAGGTGCAGCTAACAAAAGAGGAGGAAGATATGAGAAATCTTCTGATGATTGGGGGAATTGGAATATTCCTACCATGTGCCCCGGAGGAGGCATAAATTTGTGTTGTAGATGGTGCAACAACAGAACAGTCTCAGTGGATGATGACTGTCAAAGGAGAACTAGAGCAGACTTTTGAAGCTGCCCGAGCACAAGTAGAAGAAGAAGGAGAAGAGAGTGAGCATTCCAAGGAATGACTCAACGCATTCAACGATGAAGCTGAAGAGACTGCAACGTGGGAGTTTGCAGAAAAAACAGAAGAGGAGGAAGAGACAGACATCATATGTTTTGCTGAGCTGTGGCAGCAGATAGAAGCCCTGGAAGAAAGGGTGAGAGTGCAGGGAAGGCACATCCAATAGGTGAAGTTGGAAACAGATAATGAGGAAGGCGTGGAAGATCATGATGATCTTCCCAATGTCCAAAAATTTTTGCAGTTGAGGAGACTGCCAAAATAGGACCAACCACTGGAGTAGCTGGATGAGGTGATAGAAGACGTCAGAAGGCTGATGTTGGGGTCAGCAAGAAATGCCAGTGAGGAGAGGCTGAGTAGAAGAGCAGAAGTGGTAGCAACAGTGCAGAAGCAGCGGCAGCAGCAGGAAGATGGAGCAGATGGGAAGCTCCAAAGACTTATTTGGGATCCAGGAGGATTCCTACAGCTACAGGGGAAGCTCATGAGTAGGAGCTCATGATTTTTGCAGCTGTGGATTATGATGCAGGAGCATCTCTCCATATCAGCCAGCCAGCCAACCAACCACATCAACGTGCACACATTCAAAGGTTGAAGAGAGGCGCAGCCTCATTTTAAATTTGAATTGAATTAAATTTAATGTTTAGGCTGGTGAGCCATGCAAGCCGTGCCTTTGTGCAAGCTGCAGATAAGATCGGCCTTTATTGTAGATCAGTTGAAATCTAGATCCAGATGCTGGACTAGACAACCATTGAATGTAATTTATTAAAGTAGGTAGACCTGGAGGGAAGCGCTCGATTGAGCCCTCAGGTAAAAGAGATTTTGAGATCTCATTTTGAGTTGAGTTAGATGAGGTAGTAGGAGAAGAGACAGAGAGAGATCGAGAACACCATTGTAATTACAGGCATTTGCCATTTGTTAATATAACAAAAGCAATTTTTCTTGCATAAGTTTTGTATTGTATGGATGTCTGTGAGTGTTCCTTTTATTCTGTAAATGTATGTTGTGGTTGTATGTTTGCAGAGAGTTGGGTTTGATTTCAGGTTTGAAGGTATTTGAGGTTTCATGCCATGAGGGCATGACAGAGCACTGCGGTCTCTGAATACCGGTGCACTGAGGATGCACTTCTGAATACTGTGGGTTCAGACAGAGATGTGCTGTGGCACAGGAACTGGAATCATCAACTCAGGAAGAAGACCTGTGAGGTTGCTGAACACCTCAGGAGGTAAGGCTGTGTGGATGAAACACAGTTGCAGACAGAACTTGGTTGTAAGTTCTGTAGAGCTCTGCCAGGTGGGCATTAAGCGTAAGCACGAGGTGATGGAGGAGGAACTCTGCTGAGAGTTTGAAGGAATTTAGAATCGTTGAGGATTTTGAGAGCTCTGCCAGGAGGGAATTGAGCAGGTGCAAAGGGTGCATAGAGGGAACCCAGAACTACTGAGCGTTCTGTGGGGAAGAGACTCCGCCAGAAGGGCGTCGAGAAAGTGTGCAAGTAGGCATAGAAGTGAAGAGAACTCTCTTGAGTTCTGTCATTGGAAGGAAGAGTCTAATGAAGGATCTTCACTGGGTTGCTAAACACCCAAAGAGACTCAGCAGGAGGTTTCTTGAGCAGCAGGACAGCCGGGAAGGCGTCAATTTCTACATCTGTGGGAGGAGAAAGACAAAATCCCCCAAGGGGTCTGAGTGGTTGTGAAAGCTCATAAGAGATATCAATTTGGTGTGTAAAGACTCTGCAGAGGCACAGGAGTCGTAGAATCATTCAAGGGTTCAAAAGGAGAAGTGAAGCTCAGAAGGAACAACACTCTTACACACATTGGCGAAGCTCAAGGTAAAGGAGCTCACAGAGAAGAAAGACTGCAAAGGCCGAGACCTTTGAGAAAATCAATTTTCTTCCAAGGTTGGAAAGAAGGCACGCAGGAAGCAGGAGGAGCAACGACAGTCGTCAGATCGACAGATAAAAAGATCTGGGTCGTCAAAGAGTTTACGTCCA
>JASDQU010013627.1:176592-203138 GCA_032191745.1 Picea mariana | reverse complement strand
CTAGGAAACCCTTCTCAACAAGGGAAGAAAACCCAACCAAATCCTTTGTTATATTCTTCAAGAGAAATAACTTCACCACCAAGAAAACCTAGCACACAAGAGGGTGCTCAAACCCTAGAAAACTAGCACCCAAGAGAGGTGTGCACTTTTCCCAAGAAGATGTACTTGCTGAAATTTCCAAACTCACGTTAAAGATATATTTCCTCAATGGGAAATTTACCTTTACTTGTACTAGACTGAACCTGTCAACAGAAGTGTCTATTGGCACAACAGGGCCGACCTCACTAGCTCATAATATAATTAATATTAACCAAATTAATTATCTTTTACATTAATTACCAGTCACATTAAGGTGGGGCTGAACTGTACCCTTTACATTACAATTAGGGCTACAGGCCGGTTTGACTCTTGAACAATATAGCAAGGGATCTTATACACCCACTAGTACTCATCCACTAGGGGCACATCCATAGGTATGTCCATATCTCTGGCTCACTGCATTACACAGAAGAACCACTTCTTCACTAGTTCTCAGCCACTAAGATCACATTCACCTGTGCTCGTCCACAAACACGTCCACTCAACATATCTTATTTCCCACTACATTACACAGGAGAGTCATCTGGAGTTTCTCGTCAACTCTTCTTCTCAGAGGAGGCTAATACATCATATTCATTTATTTTCTCATGACAATGCACCCAGCACTTTGGGATTTCACACGGTCACCTTGTGCTCAGCCACAGGCACGTCCAACTCTGCAGATCAATTTTCTCATGGGAGAATCATCTAGAGTTCTTCTCAACTCTCTGAATGGAGGAGGTCATCTCTACGTTCCAGCTTTGTCTCAGATAGGAACCACACACCCTTCTCAGGGGATTTATCTTAGGTTTGTAAGATGGAGAAAGTCTCACATAGCTGCAATGGTCAACATCTCACAGGTTTGTAAGCTGGAGAATGTCTCACATAGCTGTAATCATCAACACTCCCTCTCAGCTAGGGATTCATTCTTCATTATGCCAATTCTCACATGGATGTACTTTGAACTTTTATATTGGTTGGAGTCACTAACACTCCCTCTCAACTAGGGAGGCATTCTTCACCAAGTTAGTTTGGTGAAGATGTCTGCAATTTTCTCATGTTGAGGAAGGTACTACATGTGTACGATTTTATTCTACATCATATCTCCAATATAAGGATACTTCATCTCATCGTTTTTCGATCCATCAGGAAACATTGGGTTATTCAAGGAGATTTACACACGGCTCTTGGTTATCATCATAGAATCCATCTCATGGTCAAGTAAATATGTCAGAAGCTTGTGAAGCCACATTGCTTTGCACACTTGATTCTATATGCTCTGCCTCTATGGTACTCTAGGCCACAGAGTTTTGTTTCTTACTGCATCATGAAACCATGGCAACCTTCACGGTAGAACAACAATCGGATGTGCTCTTCTGGTCAACTGTACTTTCTGCTCAATCTGAATTGGCATATCCTGCAAACTCAAGTTCACACTGGAGGCATATCTCAGGCCATATCCAATTGTGCCTCGTATATATCTCAATACATGTTTTGTTGTTGTCTAGTGAGTTTGTCTTGGTTGACTCATGAAATCACTAAGCACATTCACTGCATGGCGTGAATCAATTCTGGTGTTAACTAGATACATCAGTGATCCAATCATATGTGGATCAGTCTTGTCTGAATCATCATCAATCTTTAAATCTATCATGGTGGATTTTTCATTCTGTAATACTGGACTTCTTTAATATTTTCACTGTATATTTTCCTTGACTCAGGAAAATCTCATCGGTCTTTTGTCATACTTCTTGTCTCAAGAAGTAGTGCATCATACTCAGATTCTTCATCTCGAATTTAGAAGTCGGGGATTACTTGTATCCAACAACGAGGCTTTCTGAATAAGTCATCAAAATCAAGCTCTCGTCACCAACACTGTAATAATATGGGTTTTGGATCAGCAATTCTCTCTGCTGAGATTTAAACTCGTCAAAAATTCATCCATCTGATATTGTTTCCAACTCATGGATGGTAGTACAGATGGAAATGTAATGGTCTCATTGAATCAAGTGTCTCATCATAGACAACTCCCTTTGTTTGTGAGAGTCCTCTAGTTTTGTATTCCTTGAAACTTCCTATCAATTGCACGCTTTCTCTACTTGGAAGTTTTCATAGACTTCCCTTTTGGTTTCTGAATAATATCTTATAAATCATTCTTTAAGATATATCGGTATTCTCCTGTTATGGCATCTTGCCATATTTATTTCTCCTTTTGTTTCTTCAATGAAATGGCTCATGATTGAAGGATGGTTTTCAAAACTCTTTTGCTTTATCAAGGTGTCCCTTGAGGGACTTGTGTGTCTCCATGTCTTCTAGCAGAGTTTTGTAGATCTTGGGCATGCCTTTTATGCCCCACTATAATATCTCTGGTTATATCAACTAGAGAAACTAGATTAGTTAGAATAATGTTTGTCTCCCTCTGAACTATTGAAGGGGAAGAAGGTAATGTCTCACTGTCAATATCCATCTAAGATTTTCTAGGCTTGTTGAATGGGTATATCTTATTTAAAGACAACATCTTTGCTTGTCTCTCATAATAATCAATTAAATATGGTTTGGAATCCCATACCAAGGATAATGGTCCAAATATTTGAGGGCTCCCATACTAGGGATAATATCCTTCATTTATTCAAAAATGCAATCAACTATAAAATTAGAAATCAATTGATTTACCTGGTTTGTAGTCATGCTTTAGTTTTTAGAGGAAGTACTTATCCTCTCTCTTCTCTTCATTCTTTTGAGGTGGGTCTAGATCAATGTCAGTGGTAGAATCATATCATCTTCCCTTCTTCCTAGTTGGACAGTTTATTGCATAGTGTCCATATTTKTCACATCTAAAGCACTCAATTTCTKAAACATCTCTTCTTTGATAACTTGGATTTGATGAAGACTTTTCATCTTTAAATGTTTGCCTGAAATTTCTTTTGAATTTTCCTCCTTTCTTTGTATGGAGTGCAAGAKCATGATTTTCTTCTGAGGAATCTTCCACTCCTTTATTTCTAACTCTAAGTTCTTCTTGAGTACAATTTGTCCATAGACGATCAAAGGTTGGTAGAGATTATCTTCCACTGATACTCTGAAGAAAAGGCTCCCACGTTTTTGGAAGGTTGTTGAGAGTGGTTAAGACAAGTTCTCTATCAGACATGATTTCTCCAATGGTCTCTAGTTGTTCTTTAATCTCTAATATCTTCATAAAGAAGATGGCAATTGTGTCACCTTTCGTCATCTTGGTACTTTGAAGTTGGATCTTCAAGGTAAGAGCTCTGAGGGTGTTGTCACTTTCAAACATTTATTTTAATGCTTCGTACATATCATAAGTTGTCTTCAGGTTGGCAATACGAGGTAAGAGATGATCTCTTACTGAGTAGATGATTAATTTTCTTGCTTTGACATCTTCTTCCTTTCTTATCTTCTTCTCTACATCTGTAGTNACATGATTTCTTCAATGGTCTCTAGTTGTTCTTTAATCTCTAATATCTTCATAAAGAAGATGGCAATTGTGTCACCTTTCGTCATCTTGGTACTTTGAAGTTGGATCTTCAAGGTAAGAGCTCTGAGGGTGTTGTCACTTTCAAACATTTATTTTAATGCTTCGTACATATCATAAGTTGTCTCCAGGTTGGCAATACGAGGTAAGAGATGATCTCTTACTGAGTAGATGATTAATTTTCTTGCTTTGACATCTTCTTCCTTTCTTATCTTCTTCTCTACATCTGTAGTTTTGTATGGAAAGGTTTTAGTTACCACATCCAAGAGGTCGTATTCTTTAAGGGTGACCTAAAGCCTTGATCTCCAGGCGTTGAAGTTGCTTGCTCCATCAAGCCTATCTTCTACGAAGGCTATGTTCTTCATTTGTTTGATTTTTTCAAACTCTCGCCAACTGGATTTTGAAAACCTAATGATTAGGTTGAATTAGTAACCCTGGATTCTTTTGGACTTATGACTACCAAAAATCAAATTTATAGTGTTACATAGATGATTGTTGATTTAAAAAAAAAAAAAAATCTTCAGAAATCTAGGATTAAGATTCTGCAGGAAATTTCGATACCCTAGAAACTTTAGGGCCAAAAACTCAAAATTCTTGGAATTTGATTTTAAGAGCTTCTGGAGATGCATTGGAAGATGTTGTACTCTTCTATGCCAAATATAGCCCCAACATCCAAGTATTAAGGGCTAGAACACCACATAAAGGAGGGTCGTACGAATTTTTCTGGAAACCCTAGGAGGGTCGTACGATTCTGCAAAAGTGAGAGGAGACTTAGTAGATGCTTTTGCAATGGGTTCTTTCAAGACCTATGCTATGATATGATGTTGATTTTTCAATGAGAAAGGTTAAGCATGAATTTCATTCCATTTTTAGCATTTAACCATAACCATTAAAGTTGCAGCAACCAAGATCACAAGAAGCACCATCCACAAGAACACAAGAAGTATCTTGGGAAACCCTTCTGAACAAGGGAAGAAAACCTATCCAAATCCTTTGCTATATTCTTCAAGAGAAATACCTTCACCACCAAGAAAACCTAGCACACAAGAGGGTTCTCAAGCCCTAGAAGACTAGCGCCCAAGAGAGGTGTGCGCTTTTCCCAAGAAGATGTACTTGCTGAAATTTCCAAACTCACATGAAAGATATATTTCCTCAATGGGAAATTTACATTTACTTATACTAGACTGAACCTGTCAACAGAGGTGTCTATTGGAACAACAGGGCCGACCTCACTAGCTCATAATATAATTAATATTAACCAGATTAATTATCTTTTACATTAATTACCAGTCACATTAAAGTGGGGCTGACCTGTACCCTTTACATTACAATTAGGGTTACAGGCAGGTCTGGCTCTTGAACAATATAGCAAGGGATCTTATACACCCACTAGTGCTCATCCACTAGGGGCACATCCATAGGGATGTCCATATCTCAGGCTCACTGCATTACATAGAAGAACCACTTCTTCACTAGTGCTCAGCCACTAGGATCACGTTCGCATGTGCTCGTCCACAGACACGTCCACTCAACAAATATTCTTTCCCACTGCATTACACAGGAGAGTCATCTGGAGTTTCTCATCAACTCTTCTGCTCAGAGGAGGCTAATAATTCATCTTCATTTATGTTCTCATGATGATGCACCTAGCACTTTGGGATTTCACACGTTCACCTTGTGCTCAGCCACAGGCACGTCCAACTCTGTAGATCGCTTTTCTCACAGGAGAATCATCTGGAGTTCTTCTCAACTCTCTGAATGGAGGAGGGCATCTCTATGTTCCAGCTCTGTCTCATATAGGAACCACACACCCTTCTCCAGGGCTTTATCTCAGGTTTGTAAGCTAGAGAAAGTCTCACATAGCTACAATGGTCAACATCTCATAGGTTTGTAAGCTGGAGAATGTCTCACATAGCTGCAATCATCAACAACCATCTGGTTGCTCGATGTATACTTCTTCCTCAATCTCTCCATTGAGAAAGGTTGTCTTTACATCCATCTGATGTACTCTCCAACCCATGGATGTTGCAGGGGAAATAATCATCTAGATAGAAGTGTATCAAGCAACAAGAGAAAATGTCTCCTCATAATCTATTCCCTCCACCTAAGAGAATCCTATAGCAACAAATCTCATTTTGTATCTTTTGATGCTCCCGTCAACTGTGTGTTTGATCTTATAGATCCATTTGGAAGTCACTACAAAATTCCCCTTAGGTCTTGAAACAATATCCCACACATCATTCTACATGATGGATTGATACTCCTCCATCATGACATCTCTCCATACTGGATGACTAGTTTCTTTCTCATAAAAGGAAGGTTCAAAAATGAATGATGTGGCTCATAGTTGTGGCATAGCATGAATATCTTTGAGGTCTCTTGCTCACTCGAAAGGTACCACGAGGAGATGGATGTCCTTCTGCCTCCTGCAAACTCTGATGATCCCATGCAGGTCTCTTCCGATCTATTGTAATATCTTCGGGAACATTAACTGGAGTTGCAGGATCAACAACACCAATTTGATCAATAGGCTCAATTGTCTCCCTCTTAAAGTAATGTCCTCTTGGACTATGTTTGACATATAGAGGTTTCTTCATGAAACCAATGTCTAAGACATATCAAGGTTCCCTCATGGAAAAATGTCTCACAAGAAATATCAAGGTTTCCTTCTGAAACCAATGTCTTGGTTCCTTCATCTCACCATCCGAGGCACGTCAGGATGAAGTCTACATTCCCCCTATTAGTCCACACATGACCCTCCGAGGAGAATGTCTCGTGATGTTTCCCCAAACATTAACAATATGCATGTTCCATTTCCTCCTTACTAGGAATGCACTTTGAAGAACCACCTGATGAATTTCTTGTAACTGATGTGATTTTAGTTTTTTGGTACACCCACAAACCCAGATCTCTAGCTCGCAATGAACAACTACACATTCCTCACCATAGTGGCCCTGGTTGTGGCACATCTCCCATGGCCAATGGATGAGGTGTTGCTTAATCAATAGAGAATCTCTTCATCACTTCTCATGTTCTGCCACGGGCTTCTTCATGTATAACCTGCCTTCACCTCTAAGCCATGGTTCAACGTCAATTGCTTCACTAACATTGGTATATAACAACATTTGGAAGAAAACTCATACGATGATCACTTTAAATGATTGTCACTTTCTTCAATCGCATTAATGATGGTGCCCATGTTATCCAGCTTCAAGACCAAGGATTCCCACCTGTCATCTTGATGGTGCTCATTTGCATGCATGAGATAACTTGCATCTTGGGATATCTTGTTGTGGGCTTTGAGGGGATTCAATAATTCGGGGAACATTTTCTTCACCTTGCTAAAACAAATCATGTGTTTCGTAAACCACATTGTCTCCATACACTTGCAACTTTCTCCATAACACTTAAATAATATTCAAATGCACGGTTGATATTTCCACATTGATAGTTGGGATCTCTGGTTTTAGAGACACTCCAAGCGCATTAACAGACTCATTTACCAAAGGTAGTGATATTCCAATAGGAAATGAACACAAAAATTGGACATGTTCCCAAGAAGCTTCAACTTCTTTCTCAATCTTTCTCGGAATCCACAGAAAAAAGAGTATCCATTACTCCTATTCCGTTATTTAAATACAAGGGTCGTAATTCATATTGGAAAATACTTTCCCAATTAAGAATAAGACCCTTGTATGCCTTATTCATCAGTTGGTGGCGCTGGCGAGAAGGTGCAACAAACACCATTAATTTCACAAACAGGTGTGTTTGGCGGGCAGTCTCTTTGTGTCTTGCATTTCACAGGCGGCATAACACAATGATAAGTCCCATTACCAGCCTCTACAACAACGGAATGGTCATGTGTTTCTAGCATCAAGAAGAGGATTTCAATCAACCCCATATACACTTTTAAGTTCATGAACATGACACCATCTCTAGCCATTTATTTTTACAATAGTGCAATAGAACAACAAGACACTTTGAATGATAATTTCTCTTGATTTCTCAGCAAACAACGATGTGTATCATGTATTTATAATTGCGGGATTGATGATTTTGAGGGATGACACGTAGGATTGCATGGGCACTGACAATGCACACATAGGATTGATTTATTTTAAGAATGCAGGCCCCAAAATACAATGGTTTTCATATATTTACGACAATGTTGCTTACCATGGCATTGGTTATTACAACGTATTTCTAGGCATACTAATGGGCATATAATCAAGAACATTTAACATTCGTTGTGTCACTGTAAATTGTCAACTCAACTTAGATCCAATATATGCCCCCATTCATCAAACACGCAAACTTAGATCCATCGTTTACAAACTGAGTAACTCTTCCAAATATAATGCATGGCGTTATTGTTGTCTACAATCCACTCAAGCTATCTACCATTTTCTTGAGCCCTCCTGTGAGGGAGTCAAGCCTAGTCCTGCTCTGATACCATGTTTTTTTTCTTCATATGAGATATATTCGATATATTATTACAATGATGAGTGTTCCATATATAGGGAACAAATGTTGACCGTCCACGAAAGGATGTGTCCCTTGAATAATCAGTAACTATTTATTATTATTATTTACTTATTATATATGATATTTAATAATCAATAATTATATTTTTAATTATTATTCTAAGAGAATATCTTCTCGATGTTGTCCAACATCAACAAGAGGAAGGATGGCATGGAATCTGAAATCCAATAGATAAAGGCTCAGCTCAACACCCATCCTATAGTATCTGCTTCTTATGCTCGTGGCATAATTCTTCCCAGAGAAGGAGCCAACAGTGGCACAAGCACCAGTGGTAGAGGCATCGCCCCTATGGAGACTGAGGAAAGTGCTCCTCCTAGAGCTCCTAAAATTTAAGACTTTGTTTCTTCCAACTAATGTATGTTTTACAAGGTTATTTGGTGTTTAGGTAGTTTTTACAAGGATGTAATCAACTCTGGTGAACCTAGTACTAGTCTAAGCGGACTCATTTTGCCTTTTGTTATAGCTTTAGAAATTTTGACAGACTAGGAGCCTTTTTTAATACTTTTGCTCATTGTTTGTTTCAGCATGACCCCTATTAACATAGTCTAAGTTCAGTTATGGTTTTTTTTAAATGCAAGTGAGGCTTACAACATTATCCCATTAAATATTTTATGATTTTGACTTTTTCCAATTTGTTGACACCTAGATCTAGTCAAGCAATTTTTTATTAATTAGATTGATGTAATGTAATCGAATTGTGCAATGTTAATCTTTGACATTTACAATGAAACATTAACCCATTTGAATTTGCAATGTTAATGTGTATCAAGAGACAATAACTTGAATGGTTGAGAGGAAAGTTTCGTACGTGTACCAAATGAAAAAGTTTGTTAAATATAAATAAATATTTAATTTTACAAAATAAATAATTAAAAAGAAAAAGAAAAAGTTGAATTTTCATTAAAGAATAAATGTTTTTATCAAATCAAGTATCAAACTTTTTCAAAAATAATTGTATCTTCATTAATGAAAAAGTATGTTTTGCAAAAGTTCAAATTTAATAAAGTATGGATTGCAAACTCCTCTTAAAATAAAAATAGCATTCGATGATTTTGTTTAAAATAATAAATTGACAATATTCTCATTTTACATTTTGATTTCAATAATGTAAGGTTTAAACCATTTTTCATTAACAATATTAGATTATTAGATTATAGAATTTGTTACAAGTGAAATTTAAGTTACAAAAATTCTCAATAACTATGTTCTTGAAAGGAAAAACCATCTTCGTGTGTAAAGTGTTTAGTTTATTATAATAATTAGAGATTTATCTTACAATTACTTTAGCCAAGGTCAATAACTATTATACATGTATTTTCAACTAAATCAATCAAAATTCTAAACCCCAATCCCTTATAAATGTGGATTCTTGATTTCTTTTTTAAATACGATGTGGCGTTTGTCAAGGCAGATTTATTCGGAGAATGAGAAGACAATAAAAATCTTCAAGAGTT
This sequence comes from Picea mariana, assembly GCA_032191745.1. Classification (NCBI taxonomy): domain Eukaryota; kingdom Viridiplantae; phylum Streptophyta; class Pinopsida; order Pinales; family Pinaceae; genus Picea; species Picea mariana. The sequence goes on along the minus strand of JASDQU010013627.1, from coordinate 193,574 downwards.
GTCTATTGAAAAAGGGAAAAGATGATATTAAGATTGTGGTCAATACCAATGACCATCACAGACAACATGGACAGGTTACAAATGATAGAAGTTCTCGATCTCCGAACATTTCCCAAAAAATCAGTTCAACCAAAGGAAAACCACAAAATCCAATCCAAGAATAGAAGAAGTCTTCAATTGATAATTCTAATGATGGAGGAGACCAAAACTCTCCGAAGGGAAATCTTGATAAGTCACCCACTCTTGATTGTCAGTGAAAGAAAAAGAGATACAAACAAAGAGGGGGAAGATGAAGCAGTTCCTAAAAATGAAATTGGTCTACAATACACGGAGCTTGACATGAATGTTGAAGACAAAGAGGTTGCAGGTGAGGAACGGAGACTAATTGAGAGCAGAACAGTCGCAAAAGATTGGCTACCCAAGAGCCGATTATATTTGAAAAAGAGTCTCGTGTCCTGCATCATGTTGTATTCAAGAGAAACTCAAGAAAATTAGTCATTGAAAAAGTAAATTCAATACTATACAACCATTGAAGACTAAGGAAAATAAACCATAGACAAGCTCAAGATTGAAGGGAATGTAAAGTTTATTAGCCAACATGAGGAAATATGTTGGTGATAACATCCAGATAAAAAACAAATATATATATATATATGTTTGAGGGTCACACACTTCAAGGAATATCTCCAAGCAAACTTGAAAAATGATGAAGAATTTTATAAAGGAGTTGTCTCTCCTTTCAACGCAAGGGTTTCAAGCCTTGGTGAATTTCGGCAAGAGGAGGATTTGTCTTCAACTCTCTATTTAAGACAATTAAAAGCATGTTGGGTCAAGATAATTAAATGTTTAAAAGGAATGTTAGCAAAATATGATGCAATTAGTTCAAAAAGAGATGAATTATTTTTAAAATTAGTTGAATCGACTGAAGATGTGGAGAACACACATTTAGTCATAAACTCAATACTTCTATCCAAAGAACAAACGAAAGAAAAGTTGGACTCCCTAAAAATTTCATAGAAAGGTTTAATGAATTGACTGGACATTCCAGCTAACAAATGAAGCATTGAGATAATCCATCACTATAAGTCGAGTGGTCATTTTCATAATTTCTCATCCTCACTTTCCATTTAGAAATCATCTGGCTCGTCTTTTCATTCAATGAAAACTCGTAGCCGATTTCTAGTTGTTTCTCTTTTTTATTCCAAGTCTAGGTCTTCCTTTTAAAGGTCCATAAGAGCCCAATCCCAACCTACCTTTTATTTTATTGAACACTTTAAATTTAATTGTCAAACCAAACATTTATTTTTGAGTTCCTCGGAGAACTATTTTGGAGCATAACTCTAATGATTACTCTAACTTTGAAATTTTTAAGTATAAAATTTTTGAAATGTGTTCATCATAATTTTTTTTCAGTTTTAAATACAATACTCATCTAAAGTTCTCTACATATTGGCCTTATATTTTGTGTACATTGTGATAGATATGAAAAACATGATAATCTTATCTGTTATTGTTTTTATTTCTGTATAATATTATAAAGATATTGTATTTCTTTCTTGAACAAGTTCAAGGTCCTTTTCTCATGAACTTTTCTTTTTATGATTATGTTCTTTGTTAAAACTATATTTTAATAACATAAATCTCTTTGAAAACGCAGGGAGATTTATCTTCATGATGTTGTTAATATATTGAACAAATTCAATCATCAATAAATATTTCATTTCTCCATTGTTAAAAAACATCTAAATCCAAAAGCATTCTCAAAATTTTAAATAAAAAAATCATAAAATGAAATGAAGATGGCAAGGGCTCTCTTTGGTACCTACTTCAACAACAATAATGTAGATTACAAATAAAATTATTGAAAAACCAAATAAGATTACGAATAAAATTATTGAGAAACCAAATAAGAATACAAATAAAATTCTTAAGGAACCAAATAAGATTGTCACTGAGCACATAAATAACATATCATATGATTAAAATATCAATAATTCCTTAGTGTTCAAATTATTGACCTCTTATTCCAAATGAATAACAAATCATATGATAAAAAGATCAATAATTCCTGTGTTCAAATTGTTGACCTCTTATCCAAATGAATGCAGTTTTAAAATCAATGCTTTTCCAAATCAATTGTAGTGAACCTAATCTTTCATGATCAAACTCCAATATATCCTTATGGCTTATGAACCATTGCTATACTAAAATTTAATTGATTACAAATCATTATGTAAACAATATGTAAACAAAAGAATAACATTATTGAGGAAGCAAATAAGATTGTTACCAAGTACATAAATAACAAATCATATCATATGGTAAAAAAAATTCAGTGATTCCTTAGTGTTCAAATTAAATGATTCCTCAATGTTCAAATAATTGACCTCTTATCCAAATGAATGCAGTTTTAAAACCAATGCTTTTCCAAATCAATTGTACTGAACCTAATCTTTAACAGTCTATCTCAATTACTTCAAAATATCTTTACAAATCATTTTTAATGGTCAATAACTCCAAAATATCCTTACAAATCATTTAATGGTCAATAACTCCAAAATCTCCTTATGTGTTCAAACTATTGAACTCTTATCCAAATAAATGCAGTTTCAAAATCAATGCTTTTCCAGATGTGTTCAAATTATTGAACTCTTATCCAAATGAATGCAGTTTTAAAATCAATGCTTTTCCAAATGTGTTCAAATTATTGAACTCTTATCCAAATGAATGCAGTTTTAAAATCAATGCTTTTCCAAATGTGTTCAAATTATTGAATTCTTATCCAAATGAATGCAGTTTTAAAATCAATGCTTTTCCAAATCAATTGTAGTCAACATAATCTTTAATTACAAAATATCCTTCTGGCTTACTAATCATTTTTAAATGATCAATAACTCCAAAATATCTTTATGTTAATGTTAATGGTCAATAACTCCAAAATATCTTTATGACTTACGAATCATTGCTTATACTGAAATTTAATAAGTCATAATCATTACGTAAACAAAAGAGTAACATTAGGATAGGAAAATGCTAATATCTACTATTTCAATCTTAATCCTAATAATCAATTCTTACTTCAAGCTTAACCCTAACAATCAATTCTTACTTGATATGAATTCTTACTTCAAGCTTAATCCTAACAATCAATTGTTACGTGATATGGGGGCATCGTGCCAAATGATAATCACCAAAAACACTTAGGGAAAGGCAAAGAATAATGACTTCATTTTTAATGATCAATAATTCCAAAATATCCTTATGTTAATGTTAATGATCAATAACTCCAAAATATCCTTATGTTAATGTTAATGATCAATAACTCCAAAATATCCTTATGTTAATGGTCAATAACTCCAAAATATCCTTATGGATCATTGTTTATACTGAAATTTAATAAGTCGTAATCATTATGTAAACAAAAGAGTAACATTAGGAAAATGCTAATATCTACTATTTCAATCTTAACCTTAATAATCAATTCTTACTTCAAGCTTAACCCTAACAATCAATTCTTACTTGATATGAATTCTTACTTCAAGCTTAATCCTAACAATCAATTGTTAGGGAGTAATGACTGTTATGCTTTACCTTTGCTCACAAAGATAGTCGCCAAAAACATTTAGGGAAAGGGAAAAACTAATGACTATTATTTCAAGCTTTACCTTGTTCACAAAGCAAAAGCAATTAAGACTTAAAGATTAAAAACATACGTTTTCTCCTAAATAATGACTGGTTCAAATCCAGAAGAGATCCACAAGAGAATAGGGTATCTACACTTTCATAGACTCATACCTCCCTAAACTTTATTAATCAAATCAAACAAAAAGATCTCATACATCAAATTGGTGTATCTGACTTGACATAATCTTAAAATTGGTGTCTATGTTATAGATGGAAATAAATATAGTAATAATAATAATAATCTATTTTTAAGGTCACGACCAAGCCAGCACATCAAATTGGTGTATGAGACCCCCTTGTTTGTAGAACAAGGGACCCCCCTCCGTCCAGCAATTTGACTGGTAAAGTCTAGGAAGGTATACATACCCTACCTCTCTGGATATGTATACCTTCGTAGACAATTTAAATCTATGTGAATCTATGTTATAGATAAAAATAAATATAGTAAATTTGATAGACAATTGTTAAATAAATAAATAAAATCTATGTTATAGATAAAAATAAATATAGTAAATTTGATAGACAATTGTTAAATAAATAAATAATAATTGTTTAATAAGTAATACTTTAATAATTAGATTGAATATAAAATACACATTATGCATTAAAAGTAATCAATACAACGCGACTTTAATTTTACAAGATAATATATTTCAGTACTAGACTTTAATTTTACAAGATAATATATTTCAGGACTAACCTCTAGACACATCCCCTCATTCCAAAATGGTTCCCCTCCAAAGATGGTTACCTAGGGCAAACATTCTCCAAAGATGGTTACCTAGCAACAGTACACTCAGGTAACCATTACAATAATACACTCTAACCATTACAATAATACACTCGTCATGAGCTCAACATAAAATCACTTCCGAAAATAAACATTGAATGAGGATAAGATAGACTAGAAGAAAGAAGGTGGAAATTTTATGATGTTTGCCCAATGTAATCAACTAATTTCAGAAAGAAATTGAAGTACAGTACATGTCATTGACCGAAACAAAATAGATACATGGGTTTTGCTAAACAGACTTTCCAGTAAAAACCATTACAGACATCTCATGGCCAGCCAAGGCCATGCTTTTCTTTCTGCAGGTCTGCATTGCTAAACAGACTTGCCAGCAAAAACCATTATAGGCATATCTCATGGCTGACGGAAGCCATGAACAAGCAAAGGCAAACTTAACTGGTAAGACTAAAATAGGCACATAAAATGAAAACAAAGGTAGAAACATTTGACAATGTGCAGAATAACAGAATAACGATATCCAATGGTCAATTAAAAATGGCTTAAAATTATATTTCTATGCTCCATTCTACATTTATCTATGAATATCATTTGAACAAAAAGTATATGTCCTGCTTAACTCTTAGTCCACTGCCTTTCCGACAAACACTGACCAATGATAAATGGAGTCATCCACAATACTAAGTGTCAATCAACAACCAGATCCAATGGTCAATCAAACAATAGCTGAAAAGGCAGATTTCTATGTTGCTTAATTCTATACCGTTTGAACTAAAATTGCATTAACAGACAAAATCCCCGCAACTCTCCATCCACTACCAATCGGACAAACACTGACCAATGATGCATTGAAGTTATCCACAATAAGCAGACCAAAAAAACTAGAAATTACAGTCTCACCTTATATTAGGAATGTGTCATACTCAGCCATATGTAATTGTCCCAAAAGAACTTTCGTAACTACAAAATAGCATGAACGGATATCTAAGGACATGTATATTACATGTATTAGCAAATCATACACACCTTCAATACATAAAATTTTAACCCATCATACTTTCATTACCAAAAAAAAAAATCTCTAAGAACCCATCAATACTTCATTTTACTTAAAACCCGAATTTCTCAAAAAATATTACAAGAATTGGATTACAAGAGGAGCCTTTAAATGTAGTTTATAGCCATGATGTAGCATATAAATAAGTTTTCTATAGCTACATCATGGGGACCATTTCCAGTTTTTGAACTTCTGGAGTGCTTAGTACAATTCAGAAGCTCGAGTTTACGACACAAAAACAAGATGCTGTAACTGTACAGCACAAAAACACTATAAATGGAAAATCTACAAAACTGTAAAGCAATACCTTAAAACATATATCTATCTAATGACTGTCAATTGCAGCAACATTTTGGGCACAGAGTTGGAATTGCAGAATTATTATTGGTGCCCATACTAAGCCAGTGAAATAAGCAAATCTCATAGTTACAGTACCAGACCAAGCTGGCACCACGAGAATAGTGAAAAACAAATACTAGAATTTCTAATTCTACATGCAAAATCATGAGATCCAACTGCCAATGAACTGCCCCTCATTAACAGTCTTCACTGCAATCCATTGAGATCAAAGCTCATGTCATTTCAAGCAAACGGCACCTCAAAGGAATTCCAAAGGTTGATCTTCTCGGAGTCTGAAAATTCCAATAGGAGGTTAAACTTCAAAGCAATGAGAAGTTGACCAAAATGACCTATTCAAGTGTCTTGGCACCTGAGGATGATGAATAAGACATTGTTATATGAATAATTTGAATTATAAATTGTTGAAAGCATTTCTCAGATAATATAGTGCAAAATTTCCAAAGCTGCCGAAGAAGAGCTGGGTAATGCAGAATCACTGGTTGCCTCAAAGAGGTTCAGATCTCTGCATAATCCAGAGTTCTTGATGCAGGGGCCCAAGACTTCACCATCTATTTCTTGAATCGAGCCTGCAAGTGTTGACAGAGACAAAACCTTTGAGTAAAAATAAACTACCTATGACAGCAGCCATTAGCCTTTAAAACATGACATGTTGTAACAGTCCCAACAAAAATGTAAAATAAAAATTCTTAGTGCAGAATCAAACCTCTCTCGATTGGTAAAAGTCCTCTCTCTGCTTCCATACATCCCTCTCCTTTCTTCACCAGACCTTGTCCATACATCAGCACCTCCACTTTCACTACCACGAGATTTGGGTCTCTCAAATGAATCAAAATTCTTTCCATTATCTGAGCGTCCTGATTGAGATCTAGGTCTCTCAAAAGATTCAAAAGATCGTCCCCCTGTTGAACCTGGTCTATCACCACCCCTTTTATTATCAAAACGGACTTTATCATCCAATTCTGTAATCAAAAGCTCCAACTCTTTTTCTTTCTTCATTATTGTTTCAATCAATGTCTGCTGATCTTCTTCACCTGAAGTGTTTCCATTTTCTATAACTTTACCATCACTCTGTTTAGCAAGATCTTTCAATGCATTTATTTCTTCCTTCAATTTAACCTCATCCTCTGTCTCAGGTCTGCAAACTGATTCATGTTAGGGAAAACATAATATAAAAGGAAAAGAAGAATACAAATAAGCAAAAATAGTAATAGGTATAATTTATAATAATTAACAAGCTGCCAGCTCATTAACATGCCAAACAACATCAAAAGCATACTGCAAAAAATTCAATTCCTAGGTGATTTTGACAGCCTAGAAATGGCCCTCATAGGGCGGCAGCTTAGACATAAGGACAACTGTAAGTATATATAAGCAGTATTTCCCCAAGAATAAAGAGTTCAGACTCCAAGAAATCCACTCATCATGATAAGTTTGTTCAATGAAAATTTTTTAGTCCTAAATTCTGAGTGTGAGGGAACAGCTGGCAAATATATCTGGCAAAAAAATGCAAAAAATCCCTAAGGCTACAGAATGTTTGAGTTCAACAGTGTTTGAGTTCAAAATTCCATCATTATTATAAACAAAACCATCAACTGCAGAGCATGAAGGTGCATAAACCTTTTACAAATTTAAAGAATTCAGTACAAGGGTTAACCTGACAATTTTTTATTTTTCCATTTAACTAATAAGCCATGGTTGAAATGCAAATAGAAATTTTTTATGGACCGAATATAAATATATTCTAACTTTGAAAAGGCAATAGCAGAACCTCTCCACGAGCATATAATAAATGTGAGAAATTGCAATCATGCAAAAAAATCACGGAAAGCAAACTCATACAAGCTTTTTGGTTGGAACTCAAAACAAAACAATGATGGAATAAATAATCTTTTAAATCGCAACCCATTTATGAAACTTCCATATTGTGCCAACAAAACTTCTTCCAAATACGCGACAGCCAAAAATATTTTCAGAAGAGCAAATTTAAAATTAAGCAAAACAATATTAGCACGCAACTTCTTAAAACTTATTTTTGCAGATAAAATTGAAACCAGACACCCATAAACCAGCAATGATAACCAACGGAAAAAGAGCAAACATCTCATTCAAGATCTTATATCTCCCACCAAAGAGAAAAGTACATGTGAGTGACCTTATCAGCGTATGTCTTAACAGAACAAACAAGAGAGAACTAACCTTTCAATACGACGGTGCTCTAGATCGAATTCCATCTTTCGATAATCCAATCCCTTTCCTTTCAACACTTCTTCTCTCGGTTTTGCATCTCCAAATGGATTAACTTTTGGTGGATTAACTTTTGGTCGAGGCTTTGGGGCCAGTTCAGATTGTGAATCGGGACTGCCAGGACGGCTAGAATGTGCACTGGTAGGCCTGCTGGAATGCCTATCAAAATCATTTTCATGTTTTCTCCATTCTGGATTCTTCTCAGCCAGAACCTCTTCACGCGGTCGTGCAGATCCGAAAGGACTTGGCTTAGTTGTCTTTGATGCATCGGAATCCACAACCGGACTCAAAGCAGGCGATGCTGCAGCTCTTGGAGGATTCAAAACAAGCCGAGGCCGTTCGCCAAGCCGATCATCATCTCTGTTTGATTCTCTAAATGAGCTCCTGTTACCACCCCACCTGTCCGAATCCGATGCCGGACTGTAGCTAGATCCAAAGCCCATGGACTTCCGATCAGGCGGTGCGCTGGGAACAAAACTCTTTCCACTGCCCCAATTATCGACTTCATCAGCTCTAGAACCACCATCAAACCCTCTAGAACCACCATCAAATCCTCTAGAACCACCTTCAAATCGATCCCCGTCATATCTCCGCCGTTCGAAGGAACTTCCCGATGACGACATAGGTGGCAAAGATTTCTTCGCACTCCCCCAATTATCCACCTCGTCAGCCCTGGAAGGCATATCCCTATCACCGCCGCCTCTTCTTTCCTCGTCAAAACCCCCGTAGCCCTTCCTCCCCTCATCCCTGCCACTACCAAAAGCCCCTCTGTCCCTGTTGCGCCCATAATCCCTGAATCCACCCCCCAAACCCCCGCCACCATACTCGGACTCCTCCCCGGTTCGATCCCGGGGGCCGGTGGGGAGAGCCAGCATTTCCTCCGTAGTCAACCCTTTGTTCTCAGTAAAACCCTTGCTCCTTCCCCCGTGGCCAACGGGTCTCCCCGACTGCAACTCCGCCAGGCTCAACGTCTGGCCCTTGTTTTTCTTCTTGGGTTTGGCCGTGACCGCCTCCGTGAGGGAGGGAAAAGCATCGTCATCCTTCTTCGGCTCAACGGCGGCGAGGCGCTGCTCGGCCTCCTCCCGCTCCGTATCGGCTGCCCATGCCCCCACACCACTACTCCACGGCTTCGTCGTCATTGCCCCTGAAAAAACTCAAACCCTAAAATAAATCCCTTTCAACAGAACACCAAAAAATCAAAACTCCCACCATTAATCTTCTACATATTCAATCGAATACAACAAACCCCGCCCCGTTCCAGCCCAAACCAGCGGCCCCCGCCCCCCATAAAAATAAATATTGAAAAAAAATCCACAAATCCTGTAAATCCGAAAACCTTACAGAAACCCAAAAAACAATTCAAACCCTAATAAGATCCTTAAAAAGAAAACCCTTTTTTCATAACAAGGTTCAAATTTCTCTATCTTTTCCATACTTCATTGCAGAAATAAATTCAGACATACCTGGTTTGCGCTACGCCCTGCTTCCGATTCGGAAATCTCTTAGCGAACGCAAAAACAATGCAGAACACGATCGCTGCCAAACACAAATACAAAGAGCCTCCCGCTATTTAGAGTTTTTTTTTTCGCTTTTTTCTTTTTCCTTTTTCGGTGTAACGTCGGCCCCCGATTTACCGTTAATTGACTTCTGTTTTTATCGTTAATTGACGTCTATTTTGCGTTCCGTTTGTCCATGGGAAACTAATGTTCTGCACTCCTTGATGGTGGGACTAGATTTTGTGTTTAAAGGGGATTTTTCAATTTGTGTGGTTGAAAATTGCTTTCCTTTACAACTAATTTTGAAACACCAAAGCTACTTTGGAATGTGGTTCCCAGCTTTAGGCATCATATCTCAAATTGTTTTGTGTCTATTTTCTTGGTTGTCCCTTACCACAAATGGAGTAGAAATGTAGAAATGCATTCTTTTGTATCTTGTTATGTAAATGATTTGTTAAAATCTTCTCAGGAAAGAAATTTTGGAATTTAGTTCTATTACAACCTCCATCAACCTTGTGATGTGTTGCTTGACTCCCTTTGTAACCTCATACAAATGCTCAAGCTTAACATTATGCAATAAGTTGTTTTCTTCGACACAGCTCTCTTTTTTATAAATACAAATTTAATTTCAATTAAAAAACAATCATTCCTCCAACCATTCAAACTAAATTATTTGTATATAATATTATAAAAAAAACATTTATATGAAATAATCATTTATAAATTAACCATAACATTATTTTTTATAAATAAATATAAAATATTAATTTACTTATTTAAAAATAAGAATATCGTAATATTATTAGTTCCTGCCAAAGGCTTGGGACTATAGCAATGAGTTGCCCTTTGACTATGTATTAGTTTATTATTGACTTTAAATTTGTATGCTATATGCAATGTGTAACATAGGAAATCAATATATGTATTTTTTTTAATAATATAAAAATACATTTTTCTAAAATTTCATTGGTTGATATATTTGATGTGTTATTGCAGACTTCACGTCATTCAATGTATAAAATTGATTATACAATTAGTGAATTTGTCAGTTTTACAGCACACTGCACTCCTTTGGTTTCCTAACATTCAATTGCAATTCGTCATCTCTGAAGTACCATCGAGCAGGGTTGTTCACGTTACAATGTCAACTGAGACAGCTACAACTTGAAGGCAAAATAAATTGGGTCAATTGATCCACAACTACCCTGGTCCTGCATCCCTTTACTCTCTGCAATATCCTACTCAATACAATGGAGAAACGTAGACGAGTAATGCCAGGGTTACTACTGTTTATGATGTCATTAAACTCATCATGCCTGGGGAAAAACGCAGAATGTGCAGAAGAAGACCAGGCTGCATTATTAGATTTTCAAAGCGGGCATCTTGGATGATCCCGATGGAGTTCTTGAATCGTGGACTGGAGAGATGGAGCAATGTGTTATGCGACAGTCACAGTGGTCGAGTAGTAAATCTCATTCTCAACGCAAACCAAGGCAACAGCAGTGAATACATGAGTGGAACTATATCTGAATCCATCGTAAGCTCTCTTCTCTCTAGACCTTTATTGTTTTAAGTTGGAAAATATCCACGCATCAATCCCATCTTCCATTTCTAGCCTCTCAGCCTTAACCCAGAAAAGGACTTCTTTGTTTCAGGCAAGGTCTACTGTGATACATGCCACTGTGGGTTCATCACGGAAGCTTCCCATTATGTTCCTGGTCTGTATTTTCTCTCTCTTCTCTTCCTCAAATCCGGTTTCATCTGCTCTTCAAGTTTCTAGTGAATCTTTTATCTTTGGTTCACTGCATTGCTCATTGCTTGCATCAATTTTGGCTGTAAAGTGTCAGTTTTGTTATGCTCATTTTGTGGGGTTCAAAATATTTTTCTAGAATGTTCGCCGAGTAATAAATGGTTTTCTTGTCAATTGGTGAAAGTTTTGGGTTCTTTGTAGAGATTCATATCAAATCCCGTGAATGATATTTTTATATAAAATGTAATATATATTATGTGTCCTTTTAACTCCAAATCTATAAAACATTTAAAGATTTGTATCTGGTTTTTATTCTTCTATCATGTTACATTGATTATTAAACATTTAAAGATTTGTATCTAGTTTTTATTCTTCTATCCCGTTACATTGCTTATTTGATAGTAAAACATGTAAGAATTCATAATTTTCAAATTGTTGTTATTCTTCACTTTCAGTATGAAGAATCTTTAGATCTTGGTCAACTGGGATTTTTATCATCCTTGGTGGAGATGGTTTTCTTTTCTTTCTTCCTTTCTTTGTCCCCAAATTACTCTATACTAGAATATCTCCCATTGTTATTGCATCTCCATTCTTAAAACTCTTTTGCTATCGGCTGTGTATCGGATTCAATCTCTATGGTTTTGCTTTTAAATGGGACAAAGCAATGCAGCCTCCTGAGGGCTGGTTTCTTGAAACTTCCAAGGAAAAAGAAGATAATATTGTTGGCCTCCAGTCATCTTTAAAACTCCATTCCATTGTTTGGGATCTTGGGATCTTAAACTCTTTTGCTATCGGTTGTGTATCGGATTCAATCTCTGTGGTTTTGCTTTTAAATGGAAGAAAGCAGTGCAGCCTCCTGAGGGCTGGTTTCTTGAAACTTCTAAGAAAAAACAAGATAATATTGTTGGCCTCCGATCATCTTTAAAATTCCATTCCAGTGTTTGGGATCTTGGAATCTTGTTGAATTTCACGTTTACCCATCCTCGCTATTTGATCTATAGAAGGCCTTGGTAGATCTGTAGAACTTTGATGTGTAGTTTGCACTGATTAAGATTATGTTATTGCAGAAATTCCACTTGGGTTTAAGAAGATCTTTGTTGTGATGCAGAAGTTATTCTTTTACTACCAAGACCTGGATCTTAGATATTACCCAACAAAGCTTTTCAGATCTTCTAATCTGACCTATCCATGCAAGATCAAGGAGGTGGTGAAACCTTTATTTGATTCTTCATTGGTTAATCTTGTAGAACTCAAACATATCCATAAGTCTTTTGTTGAAGAAAACTAAATCTTACCTTAACTCATCATCCAGTTGCATTGTGGTTTGCACTGTGCAGTGATCAACTTTTATCACTCTGGTATAGAGTAGAAATTTTAATCTTCCAAAATTATGGGAGATATTCTTCATTTTATTCTTATAAATATTCAGAGATTTGACTGCTAAAGTCTAGGGAGGTGTACATACTCTACCCCTCTAGATTTGAATCTGTGACTTCCTAAGAGAAAACACATGTTCTTAACTATTAGGCCCACTTAAATTCTATTGTGTTTTCAAGTATCTAAATCTCATCTTACCATTTAATTAGTGATTCAGATCTCACATGAGTTCTTATATGCCCTGCATTTTTTTGAAGTTAAGACCATCTATTAATCTGTCATTGCCATTGAATACAAGTTACCATGATCCCTTCAAACTTTGTTTCTTGGGGATTTCCTTCTATCATAGTCAATAGATTAAATCAATGTGTTTCTTTATGCTCTCTGTTTTGCATCATTTATGCAAATTGTTGGTAATAAGTAAGCCTCATTAGGAATCCCTCTCCAATCAGAAGCCTTTGTTTTACTAGCTCATGTTGCTTCAATGAAAATACCTACAAGAAAAACCTAAACCAATCCCCTGATAAAAACCACGATTTGGTTGTTGTTCTTCCATTTCAATGTAATAAGTAAATCTTATGTTATGGCCTCTACAGGTGCACGGGTGGTTGTTAGATGCATGGATGAGGCTGATAATCAATTTTTTTACAGAGAGGAAAAGACGGATGACAATGGAATTTTTAGGATTCGTGTGAATGGTGACCATGCTAAAGATAGGAATTTTCAGGATTCATGTGAATGGTGACCATGCTCAAGATAGTTGCGTGGAAGAGGCACTATGCAACCCTACTGGTTGCAACACCCATGCTCACACAAACGCCGGCCCTATTTACCTCACCCACAACAATGGCATTCGCTCTAATGAGAGATGGACAGGACCTTTTGGCTTTAAATCTAACGAGGTCCTTGTTGTCTGCCAATCTGTGATGAAGCAATACACTATGCTGGACGAGACTGTTGTTTAAAACAAAGGCATTGCAAAATCAGGCTTGCATATCTCATGGACTGGCCTGAAAATTTGTGATGTTTAATAAACATGAAGATCCTTTTGTTGTATGCTTGTGAAATAACATCAGTCCATTCTCTTGTGATTAATTGGCTACTGACTCTGAAATGGTTGTGGGTAATTGGCTACTGACTCTGAAATCGATAAGTATTTATAAGAGAACAACTAAATCTTGTAATCTGATCTCCAAGTGCCATGAAATATAGACCTTGAAAATATGGGGATAGTTTGTCTATGTGATAGATGAAAAGCACCTTAAATACAAATTTACCTTGTGCTTCATGACTGATACATGTAGAAATCCAGCTCCGCTAACAAAGTGGCCCCAAGTGAAAGTAAGTTGATTAAAATTAATTAAATATAAAAAAAATGTTGAGCTATTTTTCAATCACATTAATAAAATTGCAAGATTTTCAATCAGTTTGTCTTCGCTGAAGCTGTTTAATTGTTTTGTTGATATGCCAATGAAGTTGTTTAATTGTTTTGTTGATATGCCAATGAGTACAAAGAAACCCAAAGGACAATCAAGAATTGATTCTCTATAAGAATTCGCTTTCGAGTGGGGTTTCTTTGCTTTTTAATGATGACATTTATTGAACTGATGGTCGCTTTAATAATTCACCAAACCGTTGAGTTGCTTCCATACCAACGATTCTTTTAAACAAGCAGACAGACATCAGAATCTGAGCAGGAAAATTGACTATCAATAGCGGCCTCGTGGAAGTCTGAATTCGTCGTGACTACTTTCTTTGTGGTGAGTTTTTGCTTAACAATATGTTCAGAGGTGGTTCAAGGTCAAGGCACCCCACAGTTTCCTGCATTACTGCTTTGTTTAACATGTATTTCCCAACTAACTCGGCAGGGACTACGTTGCCATGCAACCCTTGTTTTCAAAAGCGAAATTTCCATATCTTAATGCAAAAAGACCCTCACTTTTCTTAATGCAACAATGAATTCATATTATGAGACTATTTTAATAATAAAAGTTTGGTGAAGTTTAGGTACCCAAAACAAAATAATCTCATTATTGAGTTGGAAGGAATTGGGGTAAATTTGGATTCGTAGCATATCGACAATATAGCATGACCTAATATACAAAAGTTGAGAGGATCTAAAGAGTTCCCTTTTAGGGTTTGCTTCGTGGTATGCAATTTATCTTAACATGTGATGCAAGTGCATAGAGAATATATTTCTTCTCAATGCAAGTTCATAGAGAATATATTTCTTCTCAATTTTAATTTATTTTTTTCTTTAGATGAGATATAAAGTATTTGTGCTAATTATGGAGCTTAATAATTATAATGAGAATATATGAAGTATTTGTGCTAATTATGGCACTTAATAATTATAATGGGAATATTTGATAAGAAATTTACATGGTTGCCCTAGTTGCCATATGTTTTCAAAGCTTTTCTCCACATGTGCACTAATGTATATACTTCTTTCTCTTCCTTCTAGGGTGGGTTTTGTTAGTGAGGATTTTTTTTTTTTAAGGAATTGGTTGTATTTTGACATTAAAGGTACAATTTGAAAATGGGAATTTTTTGTTGGTTTTTTTAAAGATTGTAGTGGTTTTTTCTTAAAGGGGATAATTGTGAATTAGGTGTGTTTTTGCCTCTATTTTGGGTAGGTGTTATAACATCATGTATGGTATCGAGGGTTTGTTTTTATTTTATTGGCTTGGGAAAGTCTTTCGAGGAGGTTTTTCCCTTCAATAATAAGGTTGAAGTTTCACGTCTTTTTAGATGCTTTGTTGTTGAGAATACTACTTCAACACTTGTCATTCCCTTGACCAGGACATTTTGGATTGAGAAGAATTTTGCCTTCCTCAAGTTATGATATGTCATTTCAATGGGTTTTAGACTAATCTATCTAATATGCATCACCCTAATATCGAGAAACTCCTTCATTTAGAAAAAACTTACATTTACCCATGCTTGTGAGTTCTTTAGTGTGGAGTTTAACTCTATTGGGGACGAGGACAACATCCTTCACTTGGGCATTGGATTATGGCATGTGTTGGCTTATGTGTGAAACCTTGGTTCCCTTCCTTCAATCCCTTTATGAAAACTTTATCTTTATCCCCAATGTCAATTATGCTTCCCAACTCATGTTGTAGTTTTAGGACCTAAGTCTTTGACCTCCATTAGGATTGCTTTGGGAATCATTTATGCTCCCTGGAGATTATTTTGTTGGTGTTGACCATTGTTGGAGTAGGGTTTATGGTTCTACCATTGACCCATGTCTACTTCCTTATTGGGTGTGTGGTAGGTTTGTTCTTATTCAATTTGCAAAGTAGTTAGTATTTGGATATGTGTTTTAGTCTTTGCAAGTAGACTATGCATCTCAACACATCTTGTGGGGGTTCATGGTTTCGGCTCATTATTTCAATCCATTGTAATCTAAAAGTCCAACTCCAAACTCCAAAATAGTCAATGATATGATCCACTTCAAAGGGGAAACCTCCTTTTACAATATATCCAATGCACAATACAAATGAATATCCTTTATTATAAACAAGGGCTGCATGGCAGCTTAGTCCCTGGTAAGTAAATTTGGAAATTGAGATGATAGTTAACACCCTATAATTATTCATGATGATTACTTTGAAACATGAATAATATGCTAACAAATGAGCTACTTTCATAATCTTAAAAGAAATCATCTTCTTAAAAGAATTCGACATAGACTCACAAGGGATGGAGACAACCTTATTGCTCCATGATGACACATAGTTTATAGATTTGTCATAACCGGTACTGGACAAAATATCTTGCCATGATTTTTTTTTTTTTGTAAGTAAGGGGTAAAAATTATATTAAAATCCTTCCAGAGTCTGAAACATTGGTCCAAAATACAGCTTGACCCGGGCTACAGTTGCTGGACTGCCCCATCATGGGGAAACCAGTCCAGCTAGCCCTGCCAGTTCCTTGAGAATGAGAGTCTAAACTTGTCAAAAAAAGAGCATTATTTATCCTATAATGGCTAGAAGCTACTAAACAGACATACATGATGATCAGATAGTTGGCTTGTAAGTAGGCCAAGTGGCAATTGCGTCGCCTGAGCCCGGTTCTTCCTCGATGATAGTGACGCCATAATCCCACGGTTCGGCTGCTTCACGTGTGCTTGCGACGTCCTCGCTGCCGGGCCTGCTTTCCCTCTGCTGCGCTCCAGCTGCTTCTGAAGGCTGCGTGCTGAGTGGTGTCGCTTCAGCATGCTCTGTGTGACAGGTGTCTTCCGGGGCGGCGAACAGGGCCTCG